>CAUYSK010099022.1:0-22605 GCA_963575035.1 Avahi laniger
TGTAGTCCCAGCTACTCGGGAGGCTGAGGCAGGAGGATCGCTTGAGCCCAGGAGTTTGAGGTTGCTGTGAGTTAGGATGACGCCACGGCACTCTAGCCCGGGCAACACAGTGAGACTCTGTCTCAAAAAAAAAAAAAAAAAAAAAGAGCATGCCAGAACATTAATAATTATCAGCAAAAATGCTGCTCCATGAAAAAAAAAATAATGTGCTTCCTAGGTATTGCCTTTATTTGTGGGGGATGATGGGCCCACACAGCAGGAGATCCCTGAGACACAGACGTGGAAGGGGCAGGGAAGACAAGTGAGAACCATCTGTGCCTGCCCCACCAATGCGAACTGAGGAGTATTTGACTGCAAACCAGCGGCTCTACAAGATGAACACCAACAGCCAGCAACCCTTCTAAAAAAAGCCATCTGCATCATTTCCTGTCAACCAGCTTTTTGTTTTCTTTGTTTAATATGGAATATATAAGCCATTGAAATAAATTTAAACTGCCCTCTCCTTACCGATAAAATGCTAAGAACAGTCCAGAAAACAGGAAAAGGAAGGTACAGTCGGCCCTAAATTTTTCCACCGAGGGCGGGAAGGAAAATAAGGAAAATTCACGCATTCATTTAACCAAACTGTGCTGAAGGCCTATTATGTGCCAGGAGCTGGTATGAGATGAGGCAGCGAACAGACCCTACAAGGTCCTGCTTTCACAGAGCTCACGTTCTGTGGGGAAACAGAGAATAAACCACTTAGCGAGTAACTGCAGAGAGTGATAACTTCTGTGATAAACGCGAAGCGGGATGATGGAACACGCCTGGGATGCACAGCTACTCCATACTGGGTGATCAAGCAAGTCTTTCCTGAAGAGGCAGCATTTGAGCTCAGACCTGAATTATGAGAGGGAACAAGACTTACTGAGCTCTGCCATATGCCCAGCAGAGCATTACTGAAGAGATAAAGGTAAATCAGACGTGGCCCCTTCCCCAGAGGACTTCATGGTCTGTTTTAAAGGAGAAAAAAGCAATGCGACAATTCAGAGTGGTGAGTGCTACCTGCCATGACAGAGGGAGCACTATCGCTCCTGGGAGTACAGAGCAAAGGAATCTAACCCAGTATGTAGAAGGGGGTGGCTGAACACTGAAGGACGGCCAGTGGCCAGCATAAATACTTAAATAGTCATGGGGTGGGAACCACGTTCAATGATTGATGCTTGACTGAATAATGATGATGACTTTTAAGCTGTTTTTTTTTTCTTTAAGCTAAATCAGTGTGCCAGTGTAAATTCAAGGCCAAGCTTAAACCAGAGTACATTTTCGCTGAAGGACTTTACAAATACAGTATATCACAAAACTGAATCCATAAAACAAAATGAAAAAATGATCCTTGTTTGGACATGTTTGATTTTTTTCTCCTTCCTCTGGCCAAATACCATCACCAACCTGGTGGTATAATTTTTCAATGCAAATATGATATTAGCTGCCAAGAACAGGAGCATCAGACCCAATGTGTCCAAAAAGATGAAGACATTCTTTCCTTTAGGGACTTCGAAATGGTCACTATGAAATATTGTGGCCATCATAATTTAGAGGGATGGTTGGACTTCAGATGTCTGGAGTAAGTAGCTCCCAATGCTGTGTCAGCTGGCATTTCATGAAGAAGATTAAGAATGCTGTTGTACAGGTTTTACAGCTACGGAGAAGTCTGCTTCAATTACACAGTACACACAGCCTAATAAATATGTCCCTAGGAGAAACAAATGGCTTGCAAAGTTGGTGACTGCTGGTGGTTTACACAGCCTTCCACCTCAAAGTCAGAAGCCTTGAACTGGCACAGGTGAGGAGAGACCCAAAGTCATTAATACCTTGGGCTGCTCAAAGACCTAGGCAAGATGGATGATTTGCCTCCATGCAATTCCTGAGAAATAAATGGTCACTTCAGAAAGGGTGTCATTGAAATGACATGGCCCTATTGTTGTTATCCTCAAAAACACGTGAAGTATACCTGGAAGCCTTGAAAACTTGGCTTCTCTTCTCCTTTCTAAATAAAAATGGGCCTTTACAAGCAAGGGCTGGGTGGGTACAAAAATAACTAACAAGTCTTGAGAACCTACCTTTGACACACATTTACTCTTCATAACTGCTCTCCAAGATAAGTAATAATATCACCTCTATTTTGCAGATGAGAAAACTGAGACATGGATGGTTAAATAATATGGCCAAGGTCAACATGGCTGGGTGAACAGGTGAGGAGACTTGGTCTATTGCCAAGCCTGTGCTTTTAAATACTACACTGCACCGTCTCATTCAAGGGTGCTCAAACTGTTTTGAATTATAGCCCACTATGAAGGGATGAAAACTACAGTTGTTTATACATACAAAACACATTCACAGAAAATTTTTCATACAGCTTCATGAACTACATGGACCTACCATCGACAACTGATGGGCCAGTGGGTCAAGGTATCTTGGGTGCGTAACTGTGAAACGGATTTAGGAAGACAGTTTCTTCTCTGCAGATGGCATGGGAGTGTACGCACAGTCAATCAATTTCTTAACATGTCCCTGATAGTCTATCTACTCCAAGTCATAGTACCTAAATCACTGACCATTCAAGGCTATATATGCTAAAAATATAACAAGATGAGTCTCTGATTTGGGGCAATGAAGCAAGTCTTTAAAGCTACACAACTGATAGGTTGGCCGGCCACAGCCTTATAACATACAGTTTCAAAAGTAGATAAGAGGTTTTTCTGACTAGCAAATGTTTCTTTCTTTCTTTCTTTCTTTTTTTGGAGACAGAGTCTCACTCTGTTACCCAGGAGTCAGCCTAGCTCACAGCAACCTCAAACTCTGGGGCTGAAGCAATCCTTCTGCTTCAGCCTCCCCTGTAGCAGGACCGCAGGCATGCGCAACCATGCCCAGTTAATTTTTTCTATGTGTTTTTAGTTGTTCAGCTAATTTCTTTCTATTTTTAATAGAGATGGAGTCTCACTCTTGCTCAGGCTGGTCTCGAACTCCTGAGCTCAAATGATCCTCCCGCTTTAGCCTCCCAGAGTGCCAGGATTACAGGTGTGAGCCACCGCACCTGGCCTAGCAAATGTTTCTTGACGCTACCTAGTTAAAGGATTTTTTTTTTAAAACTGGAATTAGGGAAAAGACAGAGTGAGTCAGAAGTACAGTGAATTACCGCATCATCTCTCTAGAGGGAAAAGAAAAAGAACTGTCAACTTAAAAAGATCACTAATTCATCAAGACCTACCATGAGGCCAATCTTCTTCTCTAGGGAATATTCCCACCAAAATTTTCTTAAGGGTAGAATTAAGCCAGTGTCTCATACGGTTCTACAAAAGCTCTCTAACTCCATATAGGTTAAAAATATTTATAATCATGAGTGTTTGTCTAAAAATGTTTCTACCTCTGAGGAAGACTCATTAACTGACAGACTGACAGCCTGATGTTTCTCCTACCTATATTTCAAATTTGAATTGCTTTTTAATGCAAATGTTTAAGGGTTGGCTCTGTTAACCAATCCTCTGATCAACAGTGCATTCACAGAGGTTTCCCTGGGACGGGTGAGACTACAGTGGCCTGGAAGCTCCACGGTAGTTCCTCCAAATTTGAAAGTTTGACTTTTAACTGCATAGGATGTATGGTGGGGGGGGTTATGAAACAACAGCTGAAAATAGCTTACTGAAAGAAAAAACTGACAAGGATTCCTTTTCTGCGTTGGCAAAACAGGATGCTCTGTGGGTCCTTACTTTAAGGTCACTGGCCCCAAAGGGAAACCTATCACTGCAATTGGCGCTGAGAAGCTTCTAGGTTAAAAAATACATGTCAGGACCCTTTTCTTCTACATTTCTGACTTTAGGTTGATTCTTATCCTGACTGCTTATTTTTAGCCATGTAGGTCAGGCACAGGACCAAGACAGAGATCCAGGACAATACCCTGACTTTCATCCTTCCTTAAGGGCACTAAACCCCTGAAACTCAAGGCCTTTCTTGAGGCTTCTTTATTTCTCCCATCACGTGACTCCAAAACTCCAAAACCTACCCCGAGTCCACTCAAATCCATCTCCACTGCTAATGCCTTTTCTTGCCTAGATGACCACAAGAGCCTGAAAACTGGTCTCTTTGCATTATTCTTTACCCCCTATAATCTACTGTCCACACAGAGGTCAAAGACAATTTTTTACAGCATAAATCAGATTATATGGTCTCCTGGCTACATGTCCCCATGGCTTCCCGGCACAGTTTGAATGAAATACAAAGTCTGTTTTCAGTGTCCCACCAAGCCCTCCTTTATCTGAGCTCTCCCGACTCTTTCATTTTATTTCCTACCACTCTTCCTCTTGTGCGGGCAATCCAGCCAGGCCAGCGGTCTCCGCCTCCGGACTACTCCCTTGCAATCCTCCAGGCACTTTTGCAAGCTGCTCCCCTCTGCCTGGAACACTATGCCTGCAGATCCATCTATACGTGGGTGACTTCTGGTCACCCAGTACCCTCCTCCGAGAAGCCGTTCAGCAAACCCAGGCCATTAGCACATCTGGATGGCTCTTTTTGTATACACTTTATTCAGGTAGCCTACTTCCTTTGTTTTCACAGAGCCAACCACTCTCTGAAATTACCTGTGTGTTTACTTGTCTATTGTTTATATTGTTTATTGTTTACTGTGTCTATTTCAGGGACCTGGCCTATGCTATCAGTCTATCCTTAGAACAGGATCTGGTCCCCAGTTCAATAAATACCTGTATCTTTTGAATGAACGTGGGAATGTGCAGAGCTCGGAGGGCTGCAGGTTGAGCTCATGAACCAAGGGAGAGGGGCTGTGTGGCCTTTCTTTTCATCAGCATCATCGCTGCAGTGACTATTTAACAGCTCTTGATCCTTGGTCTGCTCCTTGATTTATTGGTGAGCTGCCAGGCTCTCCTGCGCTCACAGCTGCCTCACTTAGTGCAGAGAACAAGGTTCCACTGTGCCACCTTGTGTCCTGACTTCCCATCACAACAGATCAGCTCTCCTCTCAGAACAAACTGAAAGCTCAAAAAGAAACCCCAAACCCCTAAGCTCCCAGCCCCAGCACATGGATGTGTTCTCAAGGATTCTTTGACATCTAAATAATGCTTCAGGTAAGGATACCTCCTATCTTTACTTATAAAAGCAACTTTTACTATGACACCGGATTAAAAGGTTCTAAATGCCTCACCGTTCCCCACAAAAAGCAAACATGCACAGATGAAAAAGAGTATTTTGAGTCCTTTTCTTCAAGTAAATCCATGAATCTCGAGTGGTATTAACAGACTGACAGGTGTGACTATCACATTTTTGGCGTAATGTCCTTTTGCAAAAGAGGGGGGAAATTTTACAACTTGCTCTGTAGAGGCATATATTATTTGGCGATTTCAATTAACTTTATTACTGAACTGCTTAATTGCAACTGAGGCCATGCCTGGCACCGTATCGAATTTTACTCTAGTATCTTAAGAAACCATATTAGCCTTAGAAAGCACAGGTCATGGCTAACAGCAGCAAGGCAATTGGACTTCGGAGTCCTGCAGCACCGCATTATTCAAAGTGTTTGCAAGTCCGACCTAAAGAAGCCATTTACTGAAGGGTCAGGTTTTTCCAAAGAGCAAGGACACGAGACAAGCAGCTCCATTCATCTCCCATGGAGGTATTAAATGTCTTCAAAATCTTCTTGCTGAAACAATATCTGAACTGGTCTAAGTGATCATGTGAATTACAGAGGGAAAAAAGCCCTTTCCTTGACTATGACAATTTCTAATGAATTGCTGCCCCAGAGAGCTACAGGGAGCAGGAGATGCTTATGTTTTGTTCAGCTACTAGATTTCAGGCTCCAGTGAGTCAATGCTCATTGTACCAATTGTATGTAAAAGCAGAGTACAGGAATCAGTTTCACCCACGCACACTCCAACACACACGCACACACACAATCCCACTCAGGCCAAGTATCCATTAGAAATAACTTTTATAGGTCAAGTGTATTTAAGATGCAGGGACAGTCCAAGGACTGCGAGGCCACTTAATGAAATATTTTAGCTGGGAACAAGATGTATAACAGAGCGCTGTATTTATGGCAGGGAAGAGTAAGTACGCCGGCAATGAAATACATGCTGACCCAGTAAGTCAACAAGTTTCTCACTGTGGAGAACAAATGCTAGGATTCTTTTGATTCCTCTCCTGTGTGATTTTGGCTGTTTCCCGTTTTGGGGGTGGAGGGGGTTCTTGGTCAATGAGGCTCCCGTCAGGCTTAAAGTCAACGCAGCTGGAGAACTTAATGCGAGCACACACACTCGAAATGAATCTTGAAAAGCTGTCGTGAAGTTTCTGAGAGTGCTTTTTACATGCAAGAAAGTCAGCCCTGATATTTTGGGGTGCTCTGGCACATTAAATTTGTCTAGTTCACCCAATTTTTCTCTTGCTTTTGGATTTAACATTCTCTGGGTTACCCTGAGAACTTACCATAGGACAAAACAATTTCATAAAAGGATCTGACCATAAATGTTATATATACATAAGAGTGACGAATCTAAACCTGGCCTTGAATCCAAACTCTGCTTCTCCCTAAATTAAGAGCCGGTGAGGGTAATGGTAAGAGAAAAGGGGCAGCTCCCATTGCCCTCCCTGTGGTTTGCATCCGGAGGCCCATTCACACAGGGCTTCAGCGGGTCCCTCCCCTGTCCTGTCCTGTCCTCAACCTCCTGCGGGGCTCTGCCCTACAGCCGTGATTCCTGGACTTAACCTTTCACAAACTAGCAAATTTTCATCACAGAGAATTGAGCAGCTGAGCTCCTCGGTTGCCAATTCCTTATTTTGTAAAGTAAGAATATTAAAAAGGGGAAGAATAATGACAATCAACTATCTTTTCACAAGCAAAAAAGAAAAATTTAAGGGAGGAAGAATAGAATCTATGAAGGAGAGCTGTTCACACTGGGAGAGCTTCACTTCATGAGAAACATACTACTCCATCCTAATTTTTCTCATTTCATTGTGGACTGAAAGAACACATCTGAAAGAACAGACCGCAAGGACACCTCTCCTGCTACCTTTTCCCTTGAGGCTCCTCCTCTTTGCCTTCCCTTCCCTTTTCTCTCCCCCAGACAACTGAGTCAACGGTATTAAAAACGGTAGGACTGCGACAGCCTCTCTGCCACCTCCCTTCTCTTAAGTCCCATCCAATCGGACAGAGCAAGGGGCTGGAAGCAACGAGCCCTCCGCCAGGACAGGGCAGTCTCATTCCATGCTTACGACAGTGCTGAGAAGGGTGCAGTTCCACCCATATCTCAGATGACAATCTGGAGGCTCAGAGACACTGCCCAAGGCTGGCCCGGGCTGCTGCCAGCTAGAGGAGGACTGCTGGGAGATGGTCACAACTGGCCCAAGCTGTCGCTTCCGTTGCTGTGCAGTTGCAGAAGCAATGCTAAGAAGAAACGGGGAATTCGCAAATAAGATTTCTTCTATCCAAAGCCGACAAAAAATAATCGAGAAACGGATTTCATTTGCACCTAAAAAAAAATACAACACAGCATTTCCGATAAACAAAAACAAGTGGGTGTCAAAGGAGTGGTTCCCAATCCCGGCTTGTTTTGCCCTTCCGGGGACACTTAGCCTTGTCTGGAGACATTATTGGTTGTTACAACTGGGGGGAAGGGGTGCTACCAGCAGCTAGTGCTGGGTTTAAAAAACAGCCTTCTATTTCTCCTTCGATTGCCAAAGTCTTCAGTGAAAGTTGCTTTATGGGGCAGACAACATAGACATAGGCATAGAATCCCATTAATTCATGGGCAGCCGTATTATTTTTTTAATGCAATCATCTGCCACTTTGGTAAGTGGTATCTATGGCAAAAGTAACTACAGAGAACGTAAGCCATTTTTAAATTTAGAAACAACAAAAATATCTAAGACAGCATAGACCTGATTTCAACTATCTCCAAATGGTTTTTAAAAATTGATTAGTGTGTATGCTAATTGCTATTAGGTTCATCATTCCAGGGCCTCTGAATATACCAGCTGCCAGAAAATAAACGCCTAACTCAAAAGCTGGGTTGCTGAATTAGGTGAGTTGACAGCCAATGCCAAGGAAATAAAAGAATTTCCTGCATTATAGAGTCTTATTTGCAGCTTCCCTGGTATTATGGCTGCTACTTTATGATACGGTGCAAAAGGATCTTTTGAACAATCTTGCCTCGAATATGAAGATTACAAAAATGTTATGGTAGAATTGTTCATGGCAAGGGTAATATCCCAAATGAGATTTCTAGAAAAAGATTTAAGCATGAGAAGATGGGGAAGATGTGATTAACCACATTATATTTTAGATATTTACCTGCATGTTACTCATCTATAATGAGAGATCGGCACAGGACTTAAGTTTGTTGAATGAATAAATGAACAGCATTTATTACACATGGTGAGAAACCAAAAGTATTGAGATCATTAGAAACACAAAAATGAACACTATTAAGAAGAGTCTGAAATACGCCCAGGTAACAACTTGGCACAAAAAAGGCGTTTTCCATGTTCTCAGTGGAAATAAAATACTCTTAAGGACCCAATACTATTTTTGAAGACATCGAGATTCTACGAACGAGATCTGTGAACCAAAAGGGATTATGTTCACAAACAGGGGACATGATTAATATCCGAGTAGAAATACAAACAGAAGAAATACCAGGCCAGGTACAAGTTGGGGAACATTTTTAAAATCTGCAGGTGACAAAGCAAAGACAGACTCAATAAGTGGAGAGGCACATACTTAACTCCAGATGGTGGTAAGCAATGTGTGATTTAATTTAAGGGAAATGAAAGAAGGTGGGAAAATATTTGAAAATGCTCAGAACTGAAAAAATGCTTACAACAGAGGGGAGCAAGATACCTTCTGCAATAAAGAGAAACTCAACAGAGTGATGTTGCAAAGCTAATATGAGAGAAGACAGAAGCTATCATAGTGACATTCCTCAGAGCAGGGACTTTTCACATGGAAAACATCATCCAAATTTTCATATGGAACCAAAGTAAGGGTAGAAAATCAACTCTAAAATTAAGGAAAAAACTGTCTGAAGATAGTTGGCCTCTTGTTTTTTTGTTTGTTTTTTAAAGCATAAATTAAACAAAAAGAAAGGAAAAGTAGCCAGTTACCGGAATTTTGAGATGGTGATGGTGACAAGAAATTCCTAGCAAATGGGTCCACAACAGCTCTGCACATTCATGTATTCTATGCTTACCTTAGTGAATTCGTGCATGCTGTCTTTGGGTCTCAAACTCAGCTGCCTGTGGGCCCCAGACAGGTAATGAACAACAGTAAGAACATATGTAAGAAATGGCAAGCCTATGGCAAACTGGAATTGTTGGCTCCAGATAAATGCTTTCAAAATTTAAAATAATTTTTTAAAAGACTGCTAAAAAATACATGAGTGGATCATGCCAAATACTGCCAACGGACCAGTTCTCAACCCTAAATCCTTCCTCTACATCAAAGCATAGCTTTAGTCTAGAAGTTCTCATCAGAGAATGATTTTGTCCCTTGGGGAACATTTCCCAATGTCTAAAAACATTTTTGGTTGTCACAATTGGGGAAAGGGGGCAGGTATGCTACAGGTACCCACTGGGTAGAGACCAGGGATGCGGTTAAACATCCTACAATGCACAGATGGACTCTTGCAACAAACAATTATCTGGCCCTAAATGTCAAAAAGTGCAGAGGTCGAGATACTGTTTCAGTTCATACAGACTCCATTGTCACCCCTCGTCCTTCCTGATTCAACTCCTTTTTTTTTTTTTTCTTTGAGACAGAGTCTTGCTCTGTTGCCCGGGCTAGAGTACTGTAGTGTCTACCCAGCTCACAGCAACCTCGAACTCCTGGGCTCAAGTGATCCTCATGCCTCAGCCTCCCGAGTAGGTGGGACTACAGATGCTTGCCACCATATCCAGCTAATTTTTTCTATTTTTAGTAGAGATAGGGTCTTGCTCTTGCTCAGGCTGGTCTGGAATTCCTGGCAAACCTCCCACCTTGGCCTCCCAGGGTGCTAGGATTACAGGTGTGAGCCACTGCACCCAGTTCCGATTTAACTTTTGTCCAAATCTGTACAGCACAGACTCAGACTACACATTCCTGCTGGTGAAATTCACTTGTTAGTCTTGTCTCCCTAACTCGATTGTGAGTACTCATTTCTCTCTCCTTATTCCAGAGCTGTGCACCAAAAATATCTTCAGTCCTTGATTAAGACCAGGAATGGGTCAAATGGGAAGAGGCCTATTAGAGTACTAATAACACCTGGACTATGAAAATAAATAGCAAAGAAAAACAGCTCTAGTGTAACCACAATTGATTCTAATAAGAGAAATATATAGAAATTTCAATAGTTTACTTTTAGGGGGAAAAGGAATGATCAAATCCAGTCCCATTTCTGCACAGTTTACGCTCTCCTGTGTCCTATCTCCTTAAGACCTCACTCCTGCAATGAGTGAGTACAATGAATTCTCCTTTCTCTCCTGATCACTAGCTTCTCCTGTCTTCTGAGTCACTCCTTTCCACATGCAAGAATGCTGTGGAAACTCCCATCTTAAAAAACCAAACCAAACCCTCTCTTTTGACTCCACATCCCTGTCTAGCTTATAGTCTTGTTGGTTCCACTTCATGGCAAACCTTGAACAGCTTGTCCAAATCCCCATCCCACCCCCTCCAGGCCGACTGCAGGGGCCCTGCTCCCGAAGGTCTCCGTGCCACAGGCGGCATTTCGCCCTCACAGGCCTCCACGTCTGGACCTACCGTGCTGCTAGAATCTCCTCGAGACATGTCTTCCCTTGGATTCCGTGACGCCACGCTTTCCTGTTCCTCCTCCTGTCTGTGCTCGCTGTTCCATCTTTTCTGGGGCCTGTGCCTTGCTCTGACCCCCGAGCAGTGACGTGCCTTCGGGTTCTGTCTTGCCCTCCCCTCTCCTTTCCACTCCTCCCTTCGGTACCTCACTCAGCCTCACGGCTCTAAATACCATCCACATCTGTGTTTTACGAACTTTTGTGAATATGGCCCATGATGAGAAATCCATCTTATACCACATTCATTCACACATGCATGTGTGTATATGTGGGTGCAAGTATGTGCACAGACACAGCAAATGTTTCATGAAAAGGACTTATCTTTACTGAGTGTGATATACTCCGATATCTTCTGCTCTATTTCACTTTCAGGAGAAACACTGGCTGTAGCCCAATCCATTGATTTCACAGCCTAATAATGAGGCACAGCCCACAGTTTGTAGAACGCTCATTGATACAATAATGGCCCATAAATGTACATTTCTCCTGCCCTAACCTCACCATCCCTAACCCCCAGATCCCAAACAGCTGCCTGTGTTTCTGCTTCACTTGGATGTCAAATGGTCACTTCACAATTTACGTGTGTGGGAAGAAACCCTGACTCCAGAGCTGAAGCCCTACCCACTCCTACCCCAGTGCTCAAACCTCAGCCAAGATTCTGCCCAGGTCAACAATTCACGGGTCCGTTTTTGGCTCCTCCCTTTTCCTTTTTTTCAGCTGGAGTCAGCAAACTACAGCCCGTGGGCCACATAAAGTTCTCCTGGAACACAGCGAACACATCTGTGTACGTATCACCTGCCACAAGGGCAGAGTAGAGTAGTGCGGACAGAGACCGAATGGCCCACAAAGCCTAAAATGTCCACTATCTGGCTTGCTACAAGAGAAAGTTTGATATTCGACCTACAGAGTCCAGCTGACTCTCCTAACATGTCCCCAACCCGCTGCCATGACTATCACTCTAGCTAAACCTGGCGACACTTTTGCTCAAACCAACCACTGCAAGAGCCCCAAATAGGTCTGTCTCGCCCTTCTACTCCTGCTGCCCAAAAACATATTCTTCACATACATGCCAGAGGGACTACATGAACGTGTGACTGAGAGCCTGTCCCTTTGCTGCATCAAACCGGACATCACACTAAAACGGAATCTGAACTCCGGACCCCGGTCTCCAGTCTCTGACCTCGGCCAACACCCCTCTGCTCGCCTTTCTCCAGACACAATGGTCTCCCTTCCAGTTCTTTCTCGGGGTCTTTGCGCTAACCGTCTCTTCTTGCTGGAACTCTCTTCCCTTCCCTCTAGTCACGTCGCACCACCTAATCTTAAGGAGCCCTCTCACTCCTATGCCCGCCTCACCTGCTCACTGCGCCTGGTCTGGTTTCCTTCAGAGCGCTTTCCTCTGGCTGATGCTTTCTTGTTCATCTGTTAATTTTTGCCCTTTCTCCCCTTCCCCTAGAATAAAAGCTTCATGAGATGAGGAACCTGCTTGTTTCATTTGCTGATGATTCCGCCCTGTTTCCAGTGCCTAGACAATGCCTGGCTCACGGTGTTAATGAATCTGCCCATCAGAAAGGAACAATAAAGCCAACTCTTTACATTCAAATTCAGCACTTAAGTAGAAGCACAAAATAATAATTCCACAGCCTGCCAGCCACGCCAATGGAATTCTACCACCCTTCCAGAAAGGGGAGGGACTGCTACCTCTCCTTAACGAGAGTCCTAACTCACATGCACGGACACATTTATAATAAATAATGCACATAAGCAAGGAGCTCGGTGCATTAAGTGCACCTTCAAGGAGAATGAGACATTTCCTTGTGGGGAGAAAAAAAAAAGGTAAAAGCTTTAGGTGTGCCAACCACTTTGCATTATGAATATAACATGAATAAAACTCAAATCATCCAGTAACGTTTGAAATTGCATATAACTGTTAGAATAAATAAGCGAGGCTTGCTTAGGTTTAAAAACGATAAGGCCAAAAATCGATAAAGAAACCGGAGTTCCTTGTAAGATGTGAAAGTGAGGAGTGATTTTTTATGCATTATATAATGAAAGAACCAAAATAGAAACATTTTTATATTTATCTCACCTCTTGCTGTAAGACATCTCAAATATAAATGTGACCTATCATTCTATAAAGAATTCTCAAATAAAATCCTTGATAACTTTAAACCATGGCAAATAAATCAAAATAGCAACTCGAAACTGCATTACTAATAAAGGCCAGAAGGCCCCTTAACAGCAAATTCGAATGCCATCCTGTTTAGCACCAGGGAAGTGCTAGGGAGTTTGCTAATTTTAACTTGAACAACTTTTAACAGCTCGGAAGATCCGCACAGCATGCTGGATCTGACAAGAGCCCTCAACTTCTAAAATTGTCAGAAAAACTAAGCACCATAGGTAAGCGGTGAGGTCAACCAGCTTGAGATGTTGAATCACTAAATCAGATAAATACACCTAGGAGACTTCAACATCTTCCTTTTTAAATAGAGTTCTGACATGCTGCAACTTGCTGACACCTCATGTGGCAGATTATACATATTTGATACGTAAGAATTTTAGTCAAGTTTTTCTTGTATTTTAAAATTTCTTTCACTTTTTGGATTAAAAGTACTTTCATGAAATAATTTAAATTAAGCTCCTTAAACAACATCAGTCCAGTATAAAAGCTGAGATGCTTCCCGGCCAGGAGGAGTCCTGTAATCCCTTTGAAAATTTGATGAGACCAAGCCAGGACTGGGAAAGTGGAGATTGCTTCCAAACACTTAAATTTTAAAAGTCATAAATTCTCCGAGTCTCCATTTTTTGTAGCCCCTTAGCATCTAGTTAACACATATAAAGAGCTTAGAGCAGCACCTCTGCAAGGAAAGAATTTAATAAACAGGACTTATTTTTATTACTATCTGTATAAAAAGAAATTAATTAGCCACGAAGTTGCCTTCAATTTCATAATTTTCTTCTATTCGAAGGTATCAAAAAATAAGAGAAATGGTAAAATAAAGGATATTCACTATCTCACTTCTGAGGGTAAAATAATTTTAAAATTGCTAGAACTGTGCTGTCCAACAGCACTTGCTGTGACGATGGAAATGTTCTCTATCTAGTCTCCAACACGGCAGTTACTAGTCACATGCGGCTCTTGAGCTCTTGGAATGTGGCCAGTTGGACTGAGGAACTGAATTTTATTTTACTTTATTTTTTTTAGAGACAATGTCTCACTCTGTTGCCCAGGCTGGAGTACCACAGCACCATCACAAGTCCACTAACAACCTTGGACTCCCGGCCTCAAGCAATCCTCCTGTCTCAGCCTCCCAAAGCACTGGATAGGATTACAGGTGTGAGCCATTGTGCCTGATCTGAGTTTTAAATTTTAATTTAATTCATTAGATAGGAGCTACTTTACTAGATGCCAGAGAACATGCTTTTGGACCGGCATGATTCACTGGTGTGGGGTGCCAGTATGGTGGCCTACAGACACACTGATCAATGCATTTACTTGTCATTTAGAGCAGCCTGTGACAGAGAGTTGTCATTTAGGCATTTACTTGTCACAGAGGGCACCGGCTTTGCAAACAGACCTGGGTTCAGATTCAGACTTTGTCAGCTTTTAGCTGTGTGATTTCGATCTCCTGCTGCCTGTTTCCTCAGTTATCATGACAGCTCTTACACCTCCGAAAGTTCCCTTGAGGATCAGCACGTATGAAAGCAAAGGGCCTAGCCTTAACTCATTTGTTCTTTCAATACACATAATTTTCTGAATACCTACACTGTGCCAGGCACTGTTTTAGGCAGTGGGGATAAAGTAGCGATTGGAACCAAGTCCTGGCTTTCCTGAGGATCACAGAGCAGGCAGTGACGGTGGGGGACCCTGCTGTGCTTTGTGTGGAGCAGTCAGAGCAGGTTTCTCAGATGAAAGGACCTCCAGGCAGAGGCCTGAAGGATGTGAGTGAGGGAATCCCGGGGCCATATGGGAGAAGAAAGATACAGACAGAGGGAGAAGCAAGCGCTGCGGCCCTGACACAGGACTTTGGAGTTTACGCTGAACAACGGTAGGCCATTTCGATATGAGGAGTGCCTTGATCCGATTCACTTTAAATCACTCCAGCCGGAGGAAGCACTGAGCCCTGTCGTGAGGCCCCTGCCAGGCCTGGGAAGAGGCGGGATGTAAACTGAGTATGGATACGCTGAGGAAGGAGAGCTGACAGTATCTGCTGGCGCGAACACACAGGACTCCAACACTATTAGGACATCACTCTGAGAACACCCTGGGTTCCCCTTTCTGAGGACCTGCAGCTCAATTGCAGACATTCTGGCAGGTAGACACACAAGTAGTACAATTTGCAATTCGTTCTCCAGTCCCAGATCAGAGGACAAAGAGAAGAGAGGCACCTGATACCCAGGATTTAACTCGCTAGTGGACAGCTCAGGGTAGCTCTACTCATGACGGGTTTGCATCATTTCAGAAGGAAAAAACACACACACACACACACACACACACACACACACACGAGTTAATGCTAATGATGTGCTTAGATGATGAGATTAAATATCACTTTCCCCTGTTTGGATCAATGACAATTTAATGAACTAAATATCATCAATAAATTTTGATGAGAATTAAGTGGCATCAATTTGCCCATGGACTTCATACTTTATTCATTCCTTTATGCATAAGATACATTCTTCAACAGTTATGGTACTGAAGCAGTACTTTGCCTATGAGCCAGGAGGCTGTTTAGCAGAGTAGTAAGCATTGTCTATAGCCAGAATTCCTGGGTTCAAATCCTAGCTTTGCCACTAACCAGCTGTGTGATTTTGGGTAAATCACCGAAACTCTCTGGCTCTCAGCTTCCTCTTCTCTAAAATGGAGCTAAGACTGTATTTATCTCAGAGGGCTCTTGTGAATTATGATATGTAACATGTTTAGAAACATACCTGGCACATCATAGAAGTGCTTATTTATTAAAAGTCTTATGCATGCTTTCCCAAACGAACCACAATTTTCTTCTTCGCTTTATAGTAACCAAATTTAGCTGTGGGGTTTCAAGACCTAAAACAAAAACTTTTCTTCCCCCTAGCATAGAAGCTAAAAATCAGTGCCTTCATTTCACAGAGGATCCCACACATTGCAAATTGGTAGCAGTTGCAATCTGGTCATAACAATGAAGTGCTGAGAGATTTTATTTACATATGTATGTGTGTGAGCATCTGTGTAGGTGTGTTGCATAAACCACGGTGACATGCCTGGCACACCGTAAGTACTCACTAAATGATGGTATTAACATTATCGTTATCATTACTGTCCTCACTACCATTTTCATATCGAATTTTTGCCATTTAACTCTTGCTACTGTCTGTCTAGAGTTATGAAGGGTGACTACACAGCTATATGATTAATTTTCTGCTGTGACTTATGGATCAAGTTTAATTTATTCAGGTAGTATTTACTGAGACCTTACCTTACGGAGACCTTGCCAGGTTCCCCATGAAGTGTCAGGGACACAAGAGTAAAAGTTAGCAACGGTCCTGCCCTCCAGGAATTCTAACATTTCATGACTTTATAATTAGACCCTAAAATTACGTAGTGACCTGACAAAAGTAGTCAGTATACGGTTTGTGCAAATTGGAAAGCAAAAGACCATTCCATTTCTGCTGCGATCAGTAAAGGCCAGCGGGAGACGGGACTCACGATGAGCATCTCCAACGCCAAGTCCTCCCTTCTGCTCTCCTCTGAAGTAGAAAAATAGAGAACGTGGGAGCTGAAAAGGACCTCAGGGAAGACTGAGAATCTGCGATAGAATAGACTTTAAAAGGAGCACATTGCTCCAAAATGAAAATAATTTTTTATAATAGCTTTATAAACTTATTTTTCTGCATGTTATAGGTCATGGAATTAAAACTAGAAGGCACTGTGGGGGCATGAGCCTAACGTTATTTGTAACTCTAGTTGCACATCAGAATCACCAGTGGAACTTATAAAAAAAAAATACAGATGGCTGAACATCATACATTAGAGCCTTTTTTATTTTTAATAAAAAGCCATCTGTACTCAACTGCTTCTGGTATTAGGCACTATCAGTAAAACACCACTGATTCATCAGGTGATTACCACTATGTCAGCAATTGGCACAAATGCTACCTTATTTAATCTACGTATATCATATGCCCATGCAAGACAAGTATTATTATCTCTGAACTAAGCTCAGAGAAGTTAAGTGACTTGTCTAAAGTCACAAAGCAAGCTCCTTTAGCTGGGATCCAAACCTGCAACCTCTGGCTCCAGAATCTTGTGTTCTTTCCTCTGTACAACAATAACTCATTCTTCGTATAAAATTAGAGCCAGAATGGGGCTTCTCGAAAGATTCTCCAGTTCAAAACATCCATTTTTTTTAGGGCAGAAGTATAACCTGTTCAAGGGTATACAGCAGTTTAAGGCCAGAGTTTGAATTAGAGGCCAGCTCCTGACACCCCTAGTGAAGTTTTCAATACATACTTTCTCTCGAAAGCAAAGCATATGTTCTCCACTTTTATAAAGTACTGACAAATGTTCTCTTGAAACAGTGACTCAATACAAAATCACATCTTAAAGAGTGTCACACCACTAATATGTGTGAATTAGCTGAACACACACAGTATTTTATACAGAGGGGCACAGATAGTTATGCTACCTACATATAATTCCTTTTTTAAAATAAGTGACAAATCTTTATGGGATAAATTTTGTATATTTTATGAATTAAAAAAAAATAAAACTCTTTAGTAATCCCCTTCTAGCCTGACTTTCCAAACAACTCAAACAAGTGTCTAGACTCACACTGATATCAGGTGACAGGATTGATGAATGCAAATGCTGTGTTCAGAACGAAACAGTAAAAAGCACTCTCCTGACCAAACGGTAGAGGGAGGAGGAGGACAGGACACCCAGTGGGAAGACAGGAGCCAGGCACAGGAAGAAGGCACCGCCCTTCCAACACCTGTGTGACGGACCAGTGGGCAGGGAGATATTCATGCAAATCACGAATGGTCTCAGCTGCCTGGGCATGTGGATGAACATCCCCCGGCAAGTCCAAGCTTGACCCCAGAAATTTACAAATGATATTTCAACCTCTGCTTGATTTCTGAATGGGGGGAGGGAGACTGACTAAAAATGCTAAAAATGAAATGTACTGGATCTTGACGAAAACAAATGAGAAAAATGAGCTCCGGAGATTAAGAATTAAAATAGATGCTACAAACATAGCCAGTTCTGCCCAAAGTAGGAAAGGCCATTCTTTAAAGCACAGAAAGCTTCGTCCTCAAGATAGGAGCTCCTGAGAACGGTGAACGGTGCGGATTGGATGAGTTTACCAATCTGTTTACTAGCAGTTACAACAGCAATGAGATTCACTAGAAAGAATCAGTGAAGTGGCCACTTACATTCTCATTTAACTTAGCAGTTGTCTTGTTCCTTCCTCAAAGCTTCTCCTTATACCCCCCTCCAAACAGGAGAGATGATTAAATGTCAGCCCTGATTCAAATAACTAATGTATGGCAGAAACAAATATATTTATATGCTTTTGAGAATGATTAATAGTAGCTGGTGTTAGCCTGCCAACTGCAGATGTACAAACTTTCTATCTTATACATAAATCAAACACAAGACATACGGCGTATTTTAAAGACTGCTGATGTTACCGTGATATAAATTACTGAGGTACTGTAATAAACTATGTAGATGTTGACTAATGTGACAATATATTCTGAATCTTTCCATATGAATGCTATAAAACATAATAGCATTAACAAAAAAAAAAGGTCTTAGGAATTAAGAAAAGAGAACACAAACATATTTAAAATCAAGGAGTATATTTCTACAATCAGTTGTTTGCTGGTTTAGACAAATTCATTGCAATATGGTTCCAGGCAGTATTGTAAGTTAGTAGGTTGTAATCAGACTTTACATTTGGTCTCCTTAGAAGTGAATCTAATGGGATAGAAAAACTCAACACGTCAATAACATAAGTGAAAGAGCAAATAGATGAGGTAGGAGAAAAGGGTGGTTTGTGACTGTCAAATGAGCAGTGGCTGAATTAGAGATGTGCCTGATGTACCAAGAACTATTTAGAAGTTTCCAGGTTGTCAGCCACTGTATTCAGCAATTATGTAAAAAATCAGTGCTATTCAGAGTTAAGTAGGGCAGAGCACTGGGCTGGAAACCACAGAGCAAGGGTGGACTTCTCAGACCCTCTGCAGGCTGGCACCTTCCTACCTCCCAGGCAAGCAGAGAAGATCAGAGGAGAGGCATGCGCAAGTACGAAAGCGCTTTGTAAGTGGCCAGTCTATAAGTGCCAGGCATCATCATCATCATTATTATTCTCATGTTCAAGTCATTTCCTACTACATCTTGGTCACTGTTTAAAAACCAATTATCTGGGCAGTCAACTGATCTAGGTACAAGAAGAGACTTCGAAATTGTTTGGTGGAAATAACATTCTTAAAAATAAAATCTGCCCAATGGCTTTTATAATTGCGCAAGAAGAAGGGTTGATGGAGCATTTTGATTCACATAGACAGTTACTCTGCAGTTTGGATTTCCTTCCAAGGACCCCAATCATTTCAATCACAGGGCACGCAGCTTCAAGAAAGCATGAGAAGGTGGCTGCTCTGACACAAATGGGCTCCACTGTTGCAACAGAACAAAGAAGAAGCAAAAGTGTGGTTCTTGATGTCTTTTCAGAGGGCCCAAAAATGCAGTGCATGAAATAAATCATACTGGCAAGGAACAGGGCAACGACCATGCTCAGGTTCATTGTGTAAAATGATCGGTCAACACTAGGCACAAGTATGTATCCCAGGAGTAAGACGTTTCATTATGGTGGAAAATACTTCTTAATGTGAGGTCTTAGGATTTCAGACAGGGCAGGGGTGGGCTGGGGTGCAGGTGAGGAAAAAGAAGGAAGCTTAATGTCTCAAGATTTAAAATACCTCTGAGATTCTCAACCACTTCACTAAGATGTGAGTACGTTGAAGGACATTTTTAATATTATCAGTGCAGCTGTTGTTCCTGCCAAATATAAGTAATCACATACCTATTGATTCATTCAATACCTATTCATTCGTGAATACCTAGAAGGAGTCAGGTGTTGTGTTAAATGCTGGGGATAACAGCCGTCAACATGCAGACATGAGACCTGGCTTTATGGAGCTTACATTCTAGCGAAAGAGAGACAAAGAAAAATAAATAAATATACAAAATAATGCCTTGTGCTAATAATAGCGATCATTATAAAGGCTAGGAAGAAATGGGGTGAGACGTGGTAAAGATTAGATGGAGGTGTCAGGGAGCTACTTTAGATAAAGGGATCAGAGAAGCCTCTCAGGAGCTCTGAATAAGATTCAGCCAGCCGGGAAGAGCTGGGAACAGAGCATTCCAGGAAGAGGCAACAGCAAGTGCAAAGGCTCTGAGACAGGAAAGGGCTTGAAGCACTAAAGCAACTCCAGAAAAGAAGCCAGAGTGGTCAAAGCACCCTAAGAAGGGGAGAGGAGTGTGAGACGAGGTTGGAGGAGTGGGCCGGAGCCACATTTTGCAGGCTGTGCGGGCCAGGTTCAGGTTCAGGAGGCTTAAAGGATACAGACTTTAAATCTTAATGGTTCCAGAAAGGTACAATCTGATTCATGTTTTAAAGTATCACTCTAACTGCCTATGTATAAATCATAGCCTTTATATGCTAAAGAGGCTATCATTTAGAGAAATCAGAAGGCATTTGGAATGCATTTCCAAACATTTAAATAAAAATGAATTTAAAGTAGTACACATTTAAAAAGCCCCAAACAGTCACCTGAAGACCAATAAGTTAAGCAAGGATTTGGGGTTTAAAATAAAGTCAAAGAGCAAAACAAACCTACGTACCTCCTCGTTGCACCAACAGTGTGACCTCACTTCCCTTAGGACACTCGATCAGCATATCCACCACTTGGTTGTGAGTTAGAGCCTGCACGTTCTTCTTGTTAACTTCCACTATAAGATCCCCTTCTTTCAGGCCTCGGCACCTTGGACTGTCAACGATCTGTTTCACTCTTTGGCCGCCACCACCAGGACTGTCTGCGATAGTAAAACCAAAGCCCATTGGCCCTTTGACTATGTGAACAGTTATGAGTTCTGGCTGAGTGGCTATGGAGGATGCCAAAGAGACAGTGTCATTGGGATAACCATGGGAACCATTCGAAGCCATGTCCGCGGGGCTGCTTGGCCTGGCGTCCCTCGTGCCGTTGACTTTGCCTGTTTTACTACTGTGGCTAGCTGGCGAATCGTAGGTCTCTTGCCCATTCACAATGATTGGTTCTTTATCCAAAATGGCTACCGAGGTCACTAAACTGGTATTGGGGTCATCTGGGTCAAAAGGCAATGGATAACCTCGGCAGAGTTCAAGGTCCACACTGGCACCAATGGGAATGGACTGGAAGATTTTCACAACTTGAGCATGCGTGTGTCCCAAAACACAGGTGTCATTCACGCTGACAATTACGTCCCCTGTAAAAGGTAAGAGTTTGGGGGTTTAAAAAAACAGTACCCAGAAAAGTGGTATCAATACTAAAACATAACATTCTACTGAAGCTGAAATGAAACTGGATTTGGGGGTGATACTATTGGGCATAAAGGGATTGCTTCTATTACTGATTTTTTAAAAATTTTTCATTTTTAATTATTATGGGTACATAATAGTTGCATAATTTTATAGAGTATAAGTGATATTTTTGGTACAGGAATATAATGTATATTAATCAAATCAGGGTAATTGGTGTATCTATCACCTCAGGCATTTGTCATTTCTTTGTGTTAGGAACATTTCACTCTTTTAGTTATTTTAACTGTTAATAAAGCATTCTTTCAGCATCTAGTGTCTTCCCTGCTAATGAGAATATAATAATCATTGAAAGCACACTAGAGCTTTCTTTCAAAAAAATTCTCACGGCAGAAATCCAAGTTTAGAATTCATTTATTCACGTGGATCTATGTTTCAGTAAATTACTGCTTTACTATACTGAATAACACCCTAAGTTTACCAAAGTTAAAATGGTTTCAAAGGTTTTAATATGTACCAAGGGATGAATTTATGCAGCATAGGGATCTGGCTCACTCTCAAGGTGTTTAAAGGACATTTATACACCTGTGCAACCGTGATGCTGTTTGTTCTTGTTCAAGGGTTGGGTGGAAGTCTCCCCACACAGAACGTGGTAAGGCCACGTGGACGCTACCTGTTTCCATCTTGCCATCCAATGCAGCAGGACCATCTAGGACCAAGCTCTTGATCTGCAGAAACTCATCAGGTTCATCCCCTCCGACCACCGTGAAGCCAAAGCCACGACTGCTTTTCCGCAGCTTCGTGTGAATGAACTTGCCTTTCAACTCAGAAGGGTTCCGTGTAAAAAAGGGTTTGCCTGGATTAAAACAAGAAAAGCACAAGGAACCATGAGTGAAAAGGTGAATTAAATACAATGTGAGAAAACATACAGATAACTCTCGAAGCTCGTGTGCTGGAGCCTTTGGGCATATACATGTCTTAAGAAAGTTCTCTCTTGATTTCAGTAACAAAGGTGTTCCTAGGCACCATTGTTTTAAGGACGGAGTACTGTATTTAATACACAGGGGTGTCTTGCTCTGGTCACAGTTTCTCCATTGCCCCATCTGTTCCATTTCGTTTCCATCAAATATGTTATAAAGAAAAAAAAAGGAGAGAGAAAAGGAAATTCTCATATACCCTTGGCACCAGGAGGCTGACACCCAGAAAGGAAGGTTATTTTTGG
>CAUYSK010099023.1:0-30759 GCA_963575035.1 Avahi laniger
TGTCCTTTAGGGAACAATTTAACTCTTAGAATAATTATTTAAGGAAAGTTTGCCAGTTTCCTTGCAAAATTTGTTCAGACTCACTAAAGGGAGGGAAGGGCATGCCTTTAACCCGCATTTGGGTGAAGCAAAGACATAAAGTGTAACTAGAATGTTTGTACCCTCACAATACCTTGAAATAATAAATAAAAAAAAAATTTGCTCAGACTAGAAATGGAGGGAAATTTTTTCAAGTGGAAAGAGTTGGTTTGTGACTTTGTACCTTGACAACTATACCATAAGTTATCTCTTAGAGGACTCACTTGTTTCATTACAAATGGTGTCAGTGATAGGATTTTCCTGTGGTACCATATTCTTCATTCTTGGACTTGGCTTACGTGTTACATAATAAGACAAGGAAAGATTGCTGGTGCATCAAACACAGTGTGGATTCTGAGATAGCAGTGGTATCAGTCTGAGGCCAATCCCAGATACAGGCCAGAATATAGGATAGGAATTGATTACCTGTAGCTATGCTTTCCTTCCTTTGCTTCTTTTTTGGGGCTTCTTTCAAATATTGGTGAGGACTAACTATCTTCGTACTTAACTATGGTGGGAAAGAAGAGAGGAAATCCCAAACAGTGGGTTAAAAGTCAAACTTAATTACATTCTTATTGCCTTCTGTCCACCTTCTCTTTGGTTAAGTATAATTATTTAAATTTGTCTTGAAAGAGAGTAAACAAATGAGAGATTTTTCTCCCCCTCCTGAATCCCGCACACTACTAGAAAATATTTATTTAATACGCCTCCTAAGTCATTTCCCGGAAACATTTTCTAACATAATAATAAAGAAGTCTTACTCTGCAGGTGAAAATTAGGATCCTTGAAATTGCACTTTGCCGTGTCCTATTTCACACCAATTACTCCATATTAGCTCTATTTTTCCTTCAAAGGCTAAGAAAATTGGACATTTTAAATAAGACAAAGATGTTTATTTCCATGGTAGCAACTAAGTACTTTAAGTCTAGTCAGTGTTCACAATGTTGCTCCCTGAGGAAAATTAATGCAGGGAGCATCAAACAGGTTTAACAAACAGCTCAGGATAAATTTTGTGACAGAAGCTTAACCCTGGGTAGCTGGGGAAATCATATGAAAAAGAAATGAAGGCCAGAGTGCTCAGCTAATTATTGCCAAAAAATAAAAATGCTCTTGCTGAACTTCAGGCTGAGGCACACTTTTATTGAACATTGCTGTAGCAGTATCTTTCTTCTCTAATGAGAATATGGATTATGACCATAAAGAATGACGATATCAGAATGATTAGATATTGGAACCAGACATTTAACTATAGTTGGGGTATGATTTTGACCTTCATGTCAAAATCTAATTTCCACTCCCATCAGTGGATAGTAAGGCCAGAGGTCAATTGTGCATCGTGATCAAGCCTCTAAGTCAGACGTGGGTTTGAATTCTTGTTCCACCATTTACAAGATCTGTGCTCTTGGATGAGTTATTTCATTTTTCTAAAACTCACGTTTCTCTATGTAAAACAGCAATCTACCTTCATAGACTTGTCTTAAGAGTAAAGGCTGAGGATCTCACATTTGTAAGTATTAAAATACTTACAGGATTAGTGCCCTGGAACATTAATAAAGCCCAGTAGATGGCAATCCTTTAGCAGTGTGTTATAATAGATATACAACTATTTTTATACTAACAATATAAAAAGAAAGTTGGCTAATGACAATCCATAGAATTTTTTTACAGAGACTTTTAAAAACCATACTTTTTGCCACATCTTACCAAAAAACATAATGGAGAGGTTAGCACACACCTTTTTTGTTTGTTTACCTTGAAAAAAATCAACAGTTCTCAGCGAGCTGTTAAACAGAGGGCAGAGAATCAACCAGCCGCTCTACTCCAGCACTCTCGCCATGTGCATCCTTGTCTAATTTTGCCCACATGTTGATCTGCTCTGAAATTGCCAGCCCGCCCTCCTGCATCCATCTGAGCTAATCTATCTTTAAAATCAAGTCTAGTGCTCTTCGATTTCTTTAACCCCTTTTTTTCTTATGATTTTTATTGTGCAAAACCCTCTCTCCTATTCTCTTTTACTCTGTTTCCAGTGTGCTTCATGCTTCACTCAACTGAAAGCTTCTCAAGCACAGGAAACATGCACTAATGTTTTTATTTTCTATTATCCATAGAACATACAGAACCCCTCATAAGAGCATGTAGGATTTCATCAATAAATCATTATCGTTTAATGTGAAAAAAACAGATAAGAGAGTTATATTATTCCCTGGGTTAAAAAAAATCAAGTTTCCAAATAATAGGAATAATAATTCATGATAGAAATGATAATTCATAATTTTATTATTTGTAAATCACTGTTCTACTCCCATTTCATCTTTGCACAACCTTAAGAGAAGAGAAAGGATTTTTACCCCATCATATAGACAAATAAAATGAGGGTTAGAAAAATTACATGACTTCCCAGTACTGTTTGGTCAAAACATTCTAACTAGATATTTATACTTAATTGTAAGTCCAAATCAAAGGGATAAAAGATGAGTCAAACAACACTTTAGAGGTGTTAGAGACTGAGACTGCAAGTTAGTTACAGATCATATTACTATCTGTAAACTTTTCTTCATAGTTTTCAATGCTGCAACATGTAATTTAAAATAATATGAGTTATGATTTTTTTATTTATTTTCAGATAAATAAAATGATAAAAGAAATACAACTTTTTAGGCTTGTTTTTAAATAAAATAGGACAAACATGGCTTGTTGGTTTCAATGTTTGGATCGATGACCAATATTAGTACTCTGATATCTGCATGCATATCTGGCAATATCTCTTGTTCTGACTGTCAGGGTCTCTCGAAGACAGCCCCATAAATAACATCCCCTTTACCCACCCTGGTCCTGAAGTGGGAGACGGGGACAAAGAACGGTCTCTGTTAACGATAAAAGCCAGGTCAAAGGCTGTAGTTTAGTGCAAGAGCTCCGTGGACCTGCAGGCTAGGCCCAGAATTAAGCAGACTCAGCCTCTCAGTCGGGAGTGATGCTGAATTGCATGGACCCCCAGCGCACAGTGTGAGAAGGTGGTGCTGCCCAGGGGAGACTTAGGATTGAAAGAGCAGAGGAGAATTCTGCTGTTTCAGGCAGTTTGCTCCCAGAAGGACAAAAATGAGAAATCGAGCACAGCAGGGAAGTTATTCTTCCTAAATTTACCGATCAGAAAAGTCATTCCTCCCCAAGGAGGGAGGAAGTGAGTCAAGTGATGCCAGGGTGGTTTAGGAAAGATGTGTAGTCATGGAAACCAAGAGGCGAGGGTAGCAGGGAAAGAGGTGCCTTTGCCTAACACTGACCTCTTGATAATCTCCAATAAAAAGTGTTAGTGTTATGAGCTGAAGCACACATGGATTGATACTTATAAAGCCACTTCTAACCAAAGCGTATGTATGGTGCATTAATATTTCCTTATATAGACGTGGATATTTTCTTTCTTTGTTTTCATTGCATTGCAGGAACCACTGTTTTCTGTCCAGCAACTCCTGAGACCAAAATCTCCAGGGTACTTGATTCTCATGTAAAGTCTCCAGTTCTACTTTTATGTTCACATCTTGGAACTGGACCAGCATTTTGCAGTTTTATACAAGCACCCAGTTGATTGCAAGGCAATTTAAGTTTATGAGACACTAAGGGAAACTGAGTTATCTATAGCAATTTCCTTTTCTTTTCTAAAGGAAGTCTGTGTATGTTTCAAATGCATACTTTTTTCATTTCCTGTGGTAGTTTGAACTATTGTCTCTTCTGAGTTTTAAGGCTCTTTCATTTTTTACCAGAGATTAGTGTATTCATTTTTCAAAACCATAAGCTGCTTTTAAACTCTCAGAACTTGGGCCTTTTTGTACAAAGAAGATTTTGCACGATCTATGGAAGAATATTGAGATGGTGGCCTGATAAAGTCAGATAGCTTCTTAATTCAATTGTTTTCTTTATTAGAGCTACCAGAGACTTTTTTTAAAAAATTCCCTTTGTTTAGAAAGTAGTTTATTTTACATTTTGTGATTTGCCTTGGGTATATCTTTAAAAAGATAATAAATATAAACTTAATTTTTACTGAATTCTTAAGTTCTATTTTATTTTTTCTCAGGACCCTGTTGGTCTGAGGCATCATATCTAATTGTGGAGTGGAAAAGCAATGGGCGAAACAGCCATCAATATTCAAAAAGTTATTAAATAAGTAAATGTTTAAGAATATTCCTTATTTCTTAAATAAGTTACACTAAAGAGCAGAATTTATTTTCATAAATACAAAAACTCTTTGATATATGTGCTTTGTACTCAGGATCAAAGTCTCTTCGTAACAGAGCTTCCCCTATTTGCCCATTTAAAACAGCGCACTGCCTTCACTTGCTTCCAGCCACCACTGGCCACGGTACTTCATTACCTTCTAGTAGACTAATTTTGTTTCACACATGTTTAGTTGTTATTTTCACTTCGGGGAGGTTCACTGGTGGATTCCTAGCACCCAAAATAGCACCAGCACTTGGTAGGTGCTCTATGTTAGCTGACCGAGTTACACATTTTGGTCCGAATTTCAATGGGTTATAGCCCCTGCTAAATGCAGTCCTTCTGCTTTTAGCCTTGCACAGAGCTCCGGTCCATGCATACATGCGTGATCTTTGCTCCCTGCGCATATGGTGAAATCATTTCTGGGCATCCACTGCCAGTCTGGTCACAGGAGGCAGAGCAGGAGCCAAGTGTCCGTGACCAGAACACAAGAGAAGCCAAGTAATGGAGTTTTCAGCAAACGAGAAGGAGCAGGTTTTTCACTGCTTTCCAGACTGTGTCTAATTTTGCCAAAGTGTTTCTGAAGAAAGTCATTTAATACAAACCTAGCCAACGATATCCACCTCTCCTTGCCTCATTCTTTTTAAAAACTCCGTAGGGTATAAGTATGCTTACAAATACTCTTGATTTCTTATAAAATACTTTAGGAAAATAAGTGGAGACTTATTGAAGAAACTCTGATTTGGGATAAGGGGGCATTCGAACTCAGTTCTTGGACATGTACTTTTATCATATTTGTTCCTCAATTTCATACTAGTTACCTGAAGAACTAAGAAAGAAACAGGTAAAAAAAATAATAAACACTTTAGAAGTATTTACTTGTTATGAAATTTTTTTCTTCTTTTTTATGCACAGCGTGTCTACTCTATGCATGACATTAAGCTAAACAATAGTGATATTAAAATGAAATAGTGGCAAATGTTTAACTGTCCTGGTGCTTTGCAAAGCACTTTGGATGTTATCATCTTATTTAATACTTGCAATAATTCAATGAAGCAGATATTCTCATTTCCCTCATTTTGCAGATGATATTAAGGATTGTACCAAAGATTGCACATCTGTGGAACCAGGGTTTGAACATGGGTAGTCTCTTCAGAGAGACAATTTTTAACATATGTATTTACCAGCTCCATTAAAGATATAGTTTCTGTGCTACAGGGTTCAAGATGGAATAGAGATATATAAACAATAACATCATCAAATGTGATGAAAGTGGTGTAAAAATAACAAAAGACAAGGCTTACTTTGTGTACTGGAGCTGAGGGGGAAATCTTCAAAGACAGAGAGTGTTAGGGGGGCTTTTAGGAATGAATAGGAGTTTTCCAGGTGGAGGAAGGAGACAAAGACTAAGGATAGAAGGAGGGAAAATTTTAATAATTAGTCTCCTGTATGAGTTAGCTTATGCTAGTTTTCGATAATTCCCATCCATACTCTTTTTTGAAGATACGATTTTAGCATTTTGGAAACCAAACTTTAATTTGTGTTCATTTGTAAATAACCATATAGGTCACTGCCTGAAAGCACAGCAAGTTAAATGCTGTCTAATCGCATATTATTAAAGGAAAGCCATTGTTATAACAGAAGACAGAAAGCACATGCTGTTAAAGACAATTATTTCAAAGTACAGTCCTTTATTTTGATCACTTGTGGCCAAGGGCCGAGAGGTGAACCATGTCACCCATTTTGCCTTGGAACTATTCCCTCTTATGCTACTCTTGGATAATGGCCCTAGTGCACGTGAAAAATGTTTTATTTTCAACCTTCCTTCTCTCTTCAGTGTTACCAACTAAAATCTCTACAGCAGGCAGTAAATGGAACCTTTTCCACCTGATCAAAGTAATCATTTAGAGATTTATATACACCTGCTGATTTCAACATGTTCCGTAATAGTGGGATTTCAATTTTGCATGGTATCCCACAGCTGTTCAGGATTAGTCTCCAGCACTGTGCCCGGCAATGTCAATTTTTTTCATAGGCTGTGCACATCCATCAGTTTACTTTCCCCGTAAGAGGGTGTCTGCCACTGCTGGTATTCATGCTGGTGAAAACCAACATCCCTCTTCAGGCACCGTTTGATGTCAAAGACACAAAGCAAAACTGAGTATTCCGATGCTTCTTGTCAGCTACAGACATTGCAAATTTAGCTGAGATTATTTTAAAGGTCACATGTTGCCCAAATAGTCAAGCTCTATTGAAGTGGTTTTGTAATAAACATCTGAGAAAGATGCTGTTGCTTACCTCTGCAAAATAAGGACATTTAGGAAAATGGCCCAAAAGTCTTCATTTCTCTCTTGCTTTAGTTGAAAGTTGTTCTATCTGTAATGATACATTTACTGAACTCTGCCTAAAGGGAAACCACACTTCGTCTGTTCCTCTTCATCAATTTTTATTATACAGTAATAGGACAAAAGTCTGTACTTATTATATCCTCCAGAGGAATTTATATTAATAACTTTTCCTGACATAGCGTGAAGTCGTTAGAAAGTACGCTAAGTGTTGCTATTGCCCTGTGACTTTAGCAGAAGTCTTCCTTTCCTGTTCATTTCTCCATTAAGCACCCTGTTTTCTAGAGGAAGGAATGAGCACAGTGGCAGGTTTTGTAGATGTCACACTGCATTTGTGTTCTGAGGAGGATGTACACTGGCCATTAGGAACTTCGCCTACCACATCCTCTGGACCATAAAGTGAATCTCCCCCGTCTGGTGAATTTCACACCAGTCCTTTCTACAACGCTTCCACTTTCCCATGAATGCTTATCAAGGAAGGTTACTAAGGAAACCAGAGACCCAGGTAGCAGCAATTTGTACCAAGGTTAACAAAATGTGCAAAGGTAATCCTTGCCTGGCTCGACAATTTGACTCAGAAGATGGAGTTAAGACACATTTTACAAGTATTCTCCTAATAGGGTCTCTGGTCAAACTCCTGCCTTCCGTCTTTCGCCCTAGGAAGGCTGCACCTCTGAAGGGATTTGAAGCCAGAAAGCAGAGAATACCTTAAGAGCCAACAATATCTCCTATAACATATGCAAATCATACCATTGTATTTAGATAATTTTATATTTTCTCAGTTTGATGATTAAAATACAATTACAATTAATTGATGATTAATATCAATGTTCCTGATATACAGTGTAGTTAATGTACTTACAATAACTATAATAGTACCCCAGAGGGCTTCCATATGCATCTCCTTATTTGACTCCATAGCCGTCTATGGCAGGAAAGGCACAGGTCATTATCCCATATCCGCAGGCCATGGGCACCGAAGTGAATGAGTGTGGACAACTTGTTCCAGGTCATACGGTTGGTTTGTGAGGAGGCTACTAGCAGCAGCAGGATACAGGCTTTGAATCCAGACAAACCTGGAATCAAATAATATCTCTCTCTGCCATATACTAGATATGAGAACTTCGCTTAAATTCCTGATCAGCTACTTAAAAGCCACGTGTCTTGGACTCTTTACTTAACCTCTCTGAACCGCAGTTTCCTCATCTGTAAAAGAGGTTAATATATTATGGAGCTGTTGTTCAGACCAGAGGTAGTGAATGCAGTATACCTGACACAAGCATGCATTGCTAATAGTAACTATTTGATAAATTGTATTAATATGATCATAAATCAATAGTGGTATCAGCAGGGAGAATTAGAGCACCCACTCTCAAGAGGGTCGTTATGACATACAAGAAGGAAAGTGGAATTTGGAGACAGTAAACTAAGTACTCAGTGTTTTTCTTCCTAGATGTGTTAGTTATCTTTAGATAGTTATTTTGTCTTAATGAGTCTGTTTTTCTTTCCTTCCTTTTTTCTTTTTTTACTTTTATTTTTCTTTCATTTCCTTTTCTTTCCTCTTTTCTTTCTTTTTTCCCTTTCTTGTCCTTTCTTTCTTTCTTTTACAAATTACAACACTATCAATAAAAGATAATACTTACATCAAATTGTTATGGAGTTCAGGGGAACTTTAATGTATATAAAATGTTTTGTATATTCTAGATGCTATACAAATGCTAGTAATTATTAGTTATTCTGACTTTTGATAGTTGCTCTTTTTACCAAATCACTCTTCTCAGTTCTATCAAAAGCTGTCCTCCCTAATGCCTCATAAATTTATATATAGTTGTCACTGTTTTGTGTGAGAGGTTGTGTTTTACCTCTTGCCATGGCTGTTAGGAAGCTCCAAGTCCAATTTAAAACACATAATTGCTGATTGTAAAGAGGATTATAATATATATCTTTAACCTGCTTTTATTTTATTGTTTAAACTACTCTCTCATTTTTAATCTATTGTTTTATATTTTTGCAGCGAGCATACATTTTTGAACATCACTTTAAATGGAGCATCAAAAAATAAATCGAACAATAACTACATAATAGTAATGATCAAATCAGAGAAAACTTAAAAAAAGCCTTATGAATTTTTATACATCTTACTTCTTATGGAGGTGAAATTTTATTTTCTCTTAAATGTAATTTAATTAAATAATAGCAAACATTTATTGAATGCACACATAATGCAAGGAAAACAGGGTGTTACTAAAAAGGAAAGGCAGATCCCTATCAAGACATTTATTATCAGTTTTCAAAAATCACACAGATGTAAAGTGTTAGATGTTAGAAGTTCGACAAGTGTCAAGATTGCACAGGAAGGCATGGTACAAGGGCCGGTCGTACAACAAAATGAGCACGGCTGAGAAATAAAAATGTACATCCCAGTTTACCTCCTTCATCCCATTGAAATAATAAGCACCCCAATTCACACTATCATCTCCCCTTTTTCTCTCTGGTAAAATTGAAATAATGAAAGGAGGATGTCACTTTAGTTAGAATTAGAAGACCTGAGTGTCATCATATAGATGCTGAATTTAAGCAAATAATTTCTCCAGTTTCCAGATCTGTCAAATGAAATCAGAATCTCAAGTTCCTTTAAGCTGTAAGGCATCTATCTCAGAAGTAGCTTCAACTCACCTCTCTCAAGTGCTCAATTATAATTACTGAAAAATAAATTTTTCACTTTATTCATGAAAGTTGCTGAATAGATGATGAGTAGATTTTTTTAATGTCTCAAGTACCTAGCTATCGATATAATATTTAAGGGGACATGTTGGAAAATTATCTTGTCAAGCATAAAGAGCGTTAAAGATGGAAGCAGCCCTGGCATTAAGCAGGACCTATCCCCTCATTTTACAGGCAAGGAGCCTGAGGCTCAGAGGGAATGAGGGACTAGCACAAAGTCAAACTCTTAGTTGCAGGGCTGGTCACTGAAGGCTTTCAATACTTAATATGGTATCAGTGTCCATTCACAGAAATCTAGTTTCTGGATAAGAGGGAGGTAGAAGCTTAATCTACTCTGTGCTTGGAAGACTGTACATTAATAACTGTTTTAGGGACAAAAGCTATATTGATCAGGATTTTGTTGTGGACAATAGGAACATTCTATCCAGTTTAAGAAACCGGTGTATTACTAGGTATTAGGTGGCTTAGAAACCAGTTGGAAGGGCTGGATGAACAGGCTCTAGGTGGGGCTCCGAGGAACCACTCCCAGCTCCCAGACTCACCCCACGTTTGCCATGCTCAGGAAATCTGGCCACTGCAATATGAAATTCCCACGTACAGAAGCTATGATCACAGAATCACGCTGCCTCTGCTCCGGCCCTGCCTCTCTCTCCTCCATTCCAAGTTCAAGTGGAACTAAAATCCAGAAAACTAACCAAAAGGCAATCTGGGTAATGGAGTGTTTAACTTTCCTGTCTCTACGTAAAAGATGACTCCTGAGAAGGAGGTTGAAAAAGATAAGACAATTCAGATCATTTGCCAAAATCCAAAGAGTAGTAGATAACAGGATTAGGTGACTCAAACCACATCATATGAGGAATAATATAAGACAGGGATGACAAATAGATTTCATCTTGCCAGCCAAGTGTAGCTAATTGGCTGCCAAAAACATAAAATTGAGGAAAATTTTGAGGAAAGCCTTGAGACTGATTAGTGATGTCTGCCAGAAGTCTAGCCATGGAGCAATCCGAGTTGTGTGAATGCCACATGCTTCTCATATCAGCTGCTGCCTGACCAGCTTGGTTGGCAGATTATTTCATAATGACTTGTGGCACTCTTGTTATTGTCGTTGTTAAATAATTATACTTTGATTTATTTATTTGCATGATAATGATGATGATACCTTATTGACTAAGACAAGCTATAAATTATTTGTAGGTTTAATCATCTCTACAGCCTGCACAGTACCAGATATACATTAAATATTTTCCTATTGATTTGATTTTAGAATCTCAATCATTTTATCAGAAAATATTAGTGTTCACTTTCCACAAAACAACATCTATGTCATGGTGCCAGGTTTAGTGAGACTAAAGTTTTTAAGGAGTCTCTCCAACTCTCCTTTATAAAAAGAACCTAATTTTCATGTTTTCAGAATCCTAGGTTTACCTTGAACAACTTAGAAGGTGTCCTGGCTTATGGACTGTGGACTCAGTTTATTACTTTGAGCCCCCTCTAATTTTCTATGTTCTTATCATCACTTCTGATCTTGAGCTCCTGGGTTCATTTGTGCTAATGCTTATTCTTAAAGATATCTTTGCTCTGAGTATGCAGACAAGCATCACATAGAATGGATATTCTTTGTGCTGAGGGAATTGATTTATGATTTCTACACATTTGTTTTAATCTTGCACAGAAAGACTGCCTGTTTCTTGAGAAAAACATGGGCGGGTATTTCATGTGACTACTTGCTAACCTGCATGATCCACTCTAAGTAGGGCAAAGATGAAATCATATTTCTAGGAGAAGAAGAATCTGGGCTGGCCCACTTTTGATGATTGCTAATGGCTCACCTTTGATAACTCTTCATGGAGAAGAGTTCCCAGATTTGGAGGAACATTGGTAAAGGTGAGAATGAGCATGTGTGTCTATAGAATGCAGGGGTGGATCTTATTAAAACCATTCATTCAGTAAAGTATAGTGTATTTATTGAATATTTATTATGCACTATGCTAAGTCCTGATGCTTTGAAAATCTCAAGATGCTTTTTGTCACTATGGGGTTAAACAGACTGACACTATAAAAAGGTAAAAGTGCATTTAATGAACTGTGAGTGAGCCATAATGAGGTTTCCTGAGGGGAGACAAAGAAGTCCTTGGGCGGATGACAGAGAAGGAAAAGTTAATGCACATTTCCTTGGCTGTAAAGAAAGATGGGCTTTTTGTTTGTTTTGAGACAGGGTCTCACATAGTCTCATTCTGTCACCCAGGCTGGAGTACAGTGGCATCTTCATAGCTCACTGCAGACTCCAATTCCTGGGCTCAAGCCATCCTCCCACCTCAGCCTCCTGAGTAGCTGGGACTACAGGCTCACACCATCATGCTGGATAATTTTTAAATTTGTTGTAAAGACAGGGTCTCACTAGGCTGGTCTAGAACTCCTGTCTTCAAGCAATTTTCACACTTTGTCCTCCCAAAGTGCTGGGACTACAGTTGTGAGCCACAGCACCTGGCCCAAAGATTGTTAAGTAAAACCAAGATTCCAATCCACACTTCACCATGTAACCTTGGCAAAGGCTATGGTTTGTGCCCCGCCTCCCTTCAAATTCATATGTTGAAACCTAATCCTCAAATGGTGGTATTAAGAGATGAGGAATTTGGGAGGTGATTAGGTCACATGGGCTCCATTCTCATGGATAGGATTAGTGTCCTTTTAAAGAGAGGCCTGAGGAGCCCTCCTCCATCATGTGAGGATGCAAAAAGGTGTTATTTATGAGGAGCAGGTCCTCACCAGACAAAAAATTTACTGGAGTCTTGATCTTGGAGTTCCCAAGCTCCTGAACTGTGAGCAATGAATTCTGTTGTTTACAAATTACCCAGTCTAAGATATTTTTGTTATAGCAGCCTAAATGAACTAAGACAGCAAGTTACATAATTTCAGAGTCCTCATTTCCTAGGACTGCTATAGCATTCAATCAATAATTAATATTTTGGATCTGTTATAAAATTATTATGACAGATCAGTAATTCAAAGGTTGTATGAAGTCAAGTGATGGGAAAAGTTATATTTTCTATTATTATAAATAATTAATAATAGAAATCAGTCTCCTAATATTTCTGCACCTTACATGGTTTCTTATAGATTTTGAATGTATAGTTTTTGATTTAGCAAAATTTACTTTTTGTCAAAGTTTTAATTACTAGATAGTAAAATTCTATAATTCAGAGGATGGTGGCCAAGGATAAATAGAAGTAATAATAACTTTAGGACTCACATTTTAATAATTTAATTCTAAGAAACAAAATCATTGTTATTATATAAAAGATTTTTGAGATGATAATGAATATGCAATTTTAAATCTGAATAAAATTAAATGCCCTTTGCTCTTTGAATATTTAAATTCATGAAAATGAAATGCCTGGCCATAATCTCTTCCCTTTTTCTTTCTTTCTTTTTTTGTGAATCACCATTATTTGAGAAAAACAATACCTTGAAATAGATTGTGGTTGAAATCTCTATTTCTTTTACTTTGAAGTTTATCTAGGTAAATAATAAAAGTAGAGTTATAGCTTTTCAATTTTCTTATTAAGAAAAGTGTTTGTAGTAGGGTCAGATTTTTCACTGGTAATCATTCCTTCATCAGTGATTTATCAACATATCATTTATAAATATATCATTTACATTTATTGAGTGCCCACTCTGTGCCAGGCACCATGTTACATAGAGGGGATGTAACAGTAAGCAAAGCATATGTTTGTTATTGTTGTTGGAGAAGGGCCAAGTTTGCTCTTCAAAAAATTTATTTTATATCTAAAACAGGAAAGAAAGAAAGATACCCGGGTCCTTCAGAGTAAACACTTGACTAACATGTTTTAAAATCTATTGTGTTATCATCAACTGCTTAAGTAAACTCAGATTTTTCTCCTCCAGTTTTCTTCCTTTCTTTCATCAGGAAGGTAAATTCATTAACTCAATAAAGCAAAGTAGTACAGACCCAACACTCAGATGAAAAGAATAGTGTTAGTCAGGTCTCAATTATATAGAAATCTACCTTTAAACACAAGTAGATAACATCTATTCAGAACAGGTGTATGAGTATGTGTGTGAGAATGTGTGGAGGGGAATAGCACTGAGTCTTTTGTTAAGAAGGAAATGACATGACCAGAAGCTGATGGTTCTAGTTTAAGATGTCAAAAATAAAAAGATTGTATACTTAACCATGTTTAGAGGATCAAACGTTTTCTCTGTAGTATTAATTTAGTATTAATTCTAATCACATTTGAAGGATTATGGAGTAATTTACCTAATATTTCTAGCAAATTTTTTAAATTCTTAGAATTTTCCAGATCAATAAAGTATTAGTCATCTTGGACTTTTATAAAATACCTCAGACTAGGTAGCTTAAATAACCTATTTTCATAGTTTGGGAGGCTGGAATTCAATCAGGGTGCCAGCATTGTTGATTTTTGCTGAGGGCTCTCTTCCTGGCTGATGGACGGCAGCCATCTTGCTGTGTCCTCACGTGATCCCTCCACTGTGCATATATGGAGGTAGAGAGAGGGAGAGAGAAGAAGAGAGCTCAAGATCTCTGGTGCCTCTTCTTATAAGGACACTAATCCTATCAGATCCCCACCTTATAACCTCATTTAACATTAATCACTTCCCTAGAGGCCCCATCTTCAAATACAGCTACCCTGGGGAGTCAGGGCTTCAACACATGAATTTGGGAGGAGACACCAACAAATAGATACCCATTTCACCTTAGAATGGTATTCTATAAAAGATCATGAATATTTTGAAATGGAGAATGGAAAAAAAAATAAGTAAAAACAACAGAGAAAGAACAGTAGCAAAGTCATGCACCCTGCATTTAATGTTCCTTTTCTCCTTGAGCATTTCAGCATTAAATTGGTTTGGGGAAGTCAAGTTGGTTTTGTAAGAATCCTGGAGCAAAAAGCTGTGATTGCATTAATAACCATGGAATTTGATTCGGAGGCCATAATCTCACTGGTTTCCACATCGCCTGCCTCTCTACTGTTTACAAAAGCTCAGTCTGTGAACCTACAAAGGGGGGAAAGCCTCTAATGGCATCACACTTGCCTGTGTAGAGTATTGATTGCATCAACTTGGGGTTAAATTACCACCAAAAATCTAGTTAGATCTCTCCTCAGTGGCTTGGGGATTTTGATTGCAGAATGACTGTGAGTGGAATGTTTTCCAATATCAAAGAACAGCAATGGGGATTAAAAGGAACTCAGACTTATTCATTCTGGCCAGAAATAATGACCAGAATGAAATATCCCACAGCAGAGGTATCAAATGAACCTCTTGGCAAGTTTTTCACTTTCTGCTCATCATCATGGCTCAATGTCAAGGGAAAAGGCAAAAGGTTAAAAAGACTAAAGGACTAAGATAATAGGAAGGCACACTAACTAATGGCTGTAGAGCTTCCTTGTAAGAAAGACATTTAGCCTCCCCTCTCTACAGAGAAAGAGTCAGTATTTTCTTTGGTGGCAGAAAAAAATCTTTGCCTCATACAATTAATAAACCAGGCAGACAGTCCGAAGGACTTCATCTCTGCCATAAAGAGTTTATTAGAGTAATAGGTAGAGGTATTGGTACTGTTTTTTTAAACTAGTACAAGCATAATACTTTTCATTCAGGACTTTTAAGGTGCTGCAAAAACCATTGTGACTGTGTTTCAGTATTTGCAAAGGATTTTTTCAAATGGCCTAAATCTCAACCTCTCTCTTTCTTCCAAACAGTCAGTATGACCATATTCTCATTTATTCAGGAGGATTGTGAGGATTAGAAGGAGAAAGGCCACATTTATGTGAAGTCATGTGCTCATAAAATCACTACACCTACCAACTGTGTGACCCATGGGGAATTGCTCCCTGTCTCTGACCTTCACTTGCAGCCCTAAGAAGGGGTGGCCAGGATCCAAAGAGAGGATGCAGTGAAAGAGTCTGACACACTGCCTGGAATGTATTCTGTAAAATCTCCTAACTTCCTTCCTGTCAGAAAAAGGATTCAGTTGGTAAAATTGATGATAAGTTCTTAATAATTTATATGTTATCCCTCCTGGGGATATTACCTTTATTATTTTTATTATTATTATTTTTAATCTCAGGAGAAAACAAAGGGAGACATCTCCAATAATGAAGTTTCAAACAACAGTGATGCTGATATTGTTGAGAAGGACATAAAAAAGGTCTCCTGATTCCATTCGAATAATATTGGCCCGCTCTCCCCTAGGAGACCACCAGGACTGTCTCTCAAAGGGCCACATCCGGATCTGTGCTTAAGCAAAGCTACACCAGGCAGAAAGGCTATTTCCCACAGAATGTGATGCCTTGTATTGGCAGCTGCCACACTGCAGAAGTGCAATGAAGACTCTCTTCCAAGCCAGGTGGGGCGGGTGATATCGCCCCTCTCCAGGATAAGAGTCCACTCTAAGCTTTCATAGAAGACGGAAGCAGAGGTGACAGCTGAGCTGTCGGTCTTGCAAAGTCCAGCCTGGTATTTGACTCAGGGAAATTCTGGTTTAATTAATTGAAAAATAAAGTTTATTGTCAAATCCAACTAGAAATGAAGGACTTTGGTCAATATTTATTGAATTTGCTTTCCTGAGCTTTTCAGCCTCCCAATATTACATTGACTCAAACTCTTTTCCACTTGTTACCTGTTTCTTAGATAAGTTCAGATTTAGCCAGGAATTTGGCAATATCACAAATGAATAAAATCAGTTCTGGAGCAGAAAAGTGAACTGTCTGTTGCTTCTGGAAATTCTGGTGCTGTCTCACAAACAGGAGTTATGGCTCTTCTTCATATTTTATATCTATCCTTCTTTAATATGTGTTTTCACAGACTTCCTATATCCCCACAAAATCCCTAGAAAAGAGAAAAGTCAATAGTTTACCATTCCATTTTCCAAATGTGTAAACTGAGGCTCAGAGAGATTGAAACAGACCATGTTGTTAATCAGTGCCCAAGTTGGAAGTGGGATCCAAGTTTACTTAGCATTTCCCACCAGGCTGGGCCTGTCAGGATCAAGTCCAGCGGACTGCATATAGGGGTTTGATGAGAAACAGCTTAGGTTATGGGACACGGTACGTAGTTAGCCCAGTATCTGCACATGGTAAGTGTTTAGTACATATTAGCCATTATTAATGTCAGTGGTTGGTTATCGTTATTGTTGTTGTGATTCTTTCTCCCCATCCCCGAGGGCACAAAGTTAAGGGACATTCTTGCCTTTTGAGGCTTCTCTATATTGAGATTATTTTTATCATCAGCAATAATCATTTGCATACAGAAAAGTGGCCGAATACATAGAGCAGGCTGGGTACTACAATGGTAAAGAATCATCTCAAGTTCTCAAGGAGTTTACTTACCTCCAGCTGGTGATTGGTGAGAGCATCACGTCTAAAAACAGCACACAGAGTAGCATGGATTAGTGTTAACTAGCACAAGTTAGAGAGACTTGATAACACAGGAGGTGGACTTTGAACTGATCTCTTCAGACTCGAGGCAGCTTTGGGGGGCAGAGAAGAGATGCCAGGTACCCCAGAAAGAGCTCAAAGAAGAGGTTGCTCATGGCTCTCAGCATCCTTTATGCAGTGTGTTAAAAAGACATACCCTCCAAAGTAGACTTACCCTCCAAAATTCTTGTTTAATACATCTGGTTAGAATCCTATTATTTTTACATGAAACAAATTCTACATTACAACAAACCACTGCTGTTGGCAATGGGGGACCACAGATTACTTTTGATTAGGTATCTAGTATTAATTCACACCAATAAATTTAACTTCATAAGATTAGTCAAATGCTCACTAAGCCACAGTCCTGATATCTAGTAGGTTTAATAAACACCCAAAGGGAGGAAAGGATGAAGAGTAGAAAGAAGAGTAAGAAAAGATGCAACTGTTTTCCTTTCCATCTATCAACCTGTGCCAGGCTGGGATTCTGAGATTGTAATATCTATGCCTTGGGAGATCACTAGTCGGTCTGGCAGTGATATTCTACTGCACTCAGTCGGGTATCCACACTCCTAACCATACTTACAGGCCCAGGATAATCTAACTTAGGTCAATCTTGCCTACCTCATCTCCTACCTTCTTTGTTTACCACCTTCTAGCCACTCAGGCCTTCTCTCTGTTCCTTACAATGCCCCAGCTCATTCTCACCTTCAAGCATTCACATTGTCTGGAAAGCTCTTCCCCCGTGTCTACACAAGGCTTCTTGTCCTTAAGGTCTCAGTCGAATTTTCATTTCAGAGGAGCCATCAAACCATAAGCTGACCTGCTCAGTAACTATGTTTCTCAAGGTACTTTTTTCTACCCCAAGAAGTCCTGGTCGTATGTTTGCTTTTCCATGTGTTTCCCTCTCCACCATCACCAACAGAACATAAGCCAAATAAGGTCAGGACCCATCGTGTCCAAAATAACTAGAGCAATGTCTTCCATATAGAAATGGTCAATAACTGTTTAATGAGTAGATGGACACTATCAACAGCAACTTCCTCCCACTTTTGTCCTCTCCCTTTTCTCCTAATCCTTTAAAAAAAAAAAAGTCTGTCCACTTCCAACCTGTCATTTGTTCACCTGAGCTCATGCCCCCAAATCTAACACCATCTGAAATAAAACCCAGTGATCTCAGGCTGCTTGGGCTCTGTAACAGTGGAAACATGTCGGGAAGTCCCTGAGGACCCATCCATTTTAAGAGCTCTTCTGAGATTTAAAGGAGAAAGGATTCTTTTTTTGGCAAGCAGTCTGAGAATTAGGTTACATTCTAAATTAAGTAGGGCAAAATTTGTCATATATGGCCCAGTTCTGTGCCTATAAATCCTGCACACTCACAAACACCCACACACACACATGCCTTTTAAGATTCAAGTTGTAATGGTTTGGTTTGATATAACAGCAAACACATTTGTTTGCACAAAGCTTTGACATTAATAAAGTGTTTTCACAGATATTATCACATTTTATACCAAGAAGGAAGCAAGGGTGTTGTGAGTATCCCTGTTTTACCGATATGGAAACAAAGGCCCAGAGGAGTTCAAGATAGTGTCGAATGTTTACAGCTGAATCTGGGCCCTGGAATCTAAACTGTACCCTGCAGTGACATGTTCTGGAAAGGCATTTGATTAAGGGTCAGTTTTCCTCCCTGAAAAATGAGGGGATTGAATGATCTCCACAGCAATGCTTCACAAACATCACTGTGTCGACAGATCACCTGGGGTTCCTGTTAGACTGCAGTCCTGAGTCAGTAGGTGTGGATGGGACCACTGTTTGCATCTTTAACAGTTATTCACAGCTCCCAAATGGTGTCCAAGCTACTGGTTCATGGACCACACTCTGGAAACTGAGATATTAGAGCTAAACGAACTTTTGATGGGCCAAGAACTTCTGAGGTTCAAAGGCATGTGGTAGGATTTGAGAAGAGCTGATCTAATCATACCTAATTCATTGGGTGCTTAAATGAAGACTACTCCCAGGCACATCCTTATTTGGGCTGGAATCGCTGGAGAAGCTACTAAGTCTGATTGAGCTGGTTCATGGGGGTTCTAACTGTACCTGAGAGAGACAATAAATGATTTTGATTTAGCAAGGAAGAGGGTAGTTGGTAAACAAGTACTCTGAAAACAGAAATTTGAATTTCCCAGAGGTAGGTGGCATTTTTACATATGAGTTAGTGACTAGATATTGTTGCCACAGTTTCTTGGCACCTATAACGCAGATTTATTTTAGGATGATGGCAGAGGGAGGGCTATCTGGCAACAGATGGACAGGCTAAGGCTTAGATAGGTGTCTGGTTTTCCTGAAGCCAGACAAAGCCTGGGGTAAGCAACCAGGCAAACCTGCAAAACTTTTTGTCTCTGCCACGATGAATGCAAAGCACTGTCACAGTGGAGGAGCTTCTGTGGATTTGCATTTGAGAAGAAACTGTCTGACAAAGAGAAAATAAATCATGATATTTTCATTTTTCATCGTCTAGTGAAGCACAAGTGGATTTTCCATTATGCCTTGTCAGGACCAGAATCCTCAGTCAATGAGGGGCATGTAATCATCTCTGATTGCCTGCTAGTCACTGAGAGTAGAATGGACGGAGCCTCTTCTGAGTGGCCAACCAGTCCCCAGTCTATGGAAGCCCTGAAGCCCTTTCAAGGTGTCTCTGTTCTCTTGAGGAGAACAGAGACACGTAGTCTATCCGCAGACTAGACAGAAATCACGCTCAGCATAGACATGGAACTGCCCCTCTAGAGCACATGGGATGGCCAGAGGTTCCCTTGCAGGGCCACTGCAGCTGAGAATGATGGAGCACATTCAATGCGGGGGTGGGCTGGGGGCCATCATTAGTGTGTGCATGCACAGGAATGGAGCTGGATGTTGGTCTTAGTCTTACACATTCGATCATAAGCACCCAATGAATTAGGTATGATTATTTCCATTTTACAGATGATGGAGGAAACTTAATCTCAAGTGAAGCAATTGGTCACAGCATTTTATGATTACCTTAATTCATTCTATGAATCTTTTCCTTATTTTAGATTATCAGAATCAACCTTTCCATTCATCTCTCTGGCATTCACATTCTTCCCAGGACTCGTAGAAATATGTCCCTTCCACATTTGTTGCTAGCCTGGACTACACATCAAAATACCCAATAATTTGACAGAATGGAGGAAATAATGCCTTGTTGAGCTAGTACAGGATCTACATGCTTAGCCCTCATCACAAAGCTGATTCTGTTTTCTCATATAGTCACATCACTGTCCTTCTTTAGTCCTGCAGTGCCAGGTAGAGGGGGAAACACAGGCTGATAAATCAGACACCTGGGGTTTGAATGCTACCTCAGCAGCTTATTAATTGCATGGCCATTAACAATTCAATTTTTCTCATTGAGCTCAGTTTCCTCCTCCATAAAATGGGGTGAGCAATCCATCTTGGGACTATTAGGAGGATTAAATGTAAATTGTGTGGAATAGTCCCTGGCCCATAATGAGCACTGGGCAACATAATGAGCATTTAACAAAAAAAAGCTGCAGTGGGCAGCAAATAAGTGATAGTAAATTGCAGAGCAGGGATTTTAAACCCAGCTCTTAACCATTAAAATATTGCCTCTGCCACAAATGGTAGCTTCAGCTATTAATAGATACTCAACATTCATAAGAAAAGAATACAGCCTTAAAGGATGGCACTGGTTGGCTTGCTTGCTGTTGCTTTCTACAAAGAGTATTTGTAGCTGAAGCTCCACAGATCAATATTTTGGCAGCCTCTTGTCTTACAAAAAACAGAGACCAACATAACATTACTGAAGTTCTCATCAAATATGTTTGGTTGGTTATATTTTGAAGCTCATGTAATAATAAATATCAACATAAAATGAATAAATAAATAATTGTAGGTTGAACTCCCAAAATAAATGCGATGCTTACATTTATGCATTCTACAACTGTACTTTAGGATTTTATTATTTTGATAAATGCATTTCTTAATCAAACACACTGATCCTGGTTCATGGTTGAAATCAACAACCTCAAGGCAAAATATATAAGCTCCTCAGAAAGAATACAATGGCAGGAATTTGCTTTTATTACAGACCTAACACCCCTTTGAACAAGTTATTTAATCCTCCCTGAGCCTCAGTTTCCTTATCTGAGCACCGTGGGTAGTAATGGCCCCACCTCATAGGGGTGTGATGGAGACCAAAGGAGCTGATACACATGAAGCCCCAGCCCTCAGCACACCCTCAATAAAGGGTGAGCATCGCAGTTACTTCTGTGGTTGTATCGGCCTTAGCTATCCTTCGGGATGCGATACTGCATAGACTTTGGGTCAGAAAAACTGCATTAGCAGTTTACTAGCCAAGAGACCAGGGCTGAATTCCATCAGTTTCCTGAATCCAGAGGAACTGCTTTACCTGGAGGATGGAGGTAGTTCAGTCTGCCTTATAGGTTGATTAGGACGGGGATCTGAGATGGCTTCTATCATGTGTCTTGCTTGGTGCCCAGGATGTAATTCTTAGCTCTCCCTTCACTTGCTTACCCACCCAGCACAGCAGTGGTCAGGGAGCACAGCAAGGGAAGATAAGACAGGAGCCACAACCACATGTTCCCGTGTCTGCCTGCGATAATCATGTGTTTGCTCCTTCTCTTCAGTGAGGTTTGTTCTTAAATATTCCCTCTTTGGAGAAACTTTAACTGCCCATCCATTATTATATAGTATAGTGAGTGGTCAGGGAAAAAGCTGTCTCCATATCTGACTTTCTTTCTTCCCAGCATGTTATATTACTGGACATCACATTATACTATAATTTCCCTATTTTAAGTCTTCCACTGCTAGAATTTAACCTATTTTGTTCACTGTCTTTCCTCAGTGTCTAGAACAGTGCTTGGGCCATAATAGATACTGAAAACATACATTTTGGTGGTGTTTTCAAATCTGCCTAAGGTCAGGTCTGCACAAACCAAAATACCTCTGGGCTTATTGAAATGGTTAATTGTGGTTATTTCAAATGAAGGATGAAAGTTCAGTATAATCTTTTTCTCATCTTTTTATACACTGGACAAATAATAAAATATTTCTACCTCCCTCTCCAGAACATGCATTCATTCCTGTTTTTTCAGTGAGTTCTATTTCGAAACTAATAACAATGACATTTTAAATACAAGAATACATAACATTCTTTAAAATAGTTAACCTTTCCGTATGACATTTCATTGGATGTCTAATTAGCAGTAACATTTTGTTGTTTGCCATCTTAAACTTAACAGGCCCAAAAGCCTCGAAAAACTAACCTTGCTTAAACAATCAGTCATCATAATGAGAATTTCTATCTTTAAAAGTTCCTCTCCTTTTGTCCTCCTTCTCCATTTCTTTGGCACCAGAATGTTCCATTTGCAAATTTCTGTCTGTGCTAGCTTTTCTATTAAGAAATAGAATATATCTCTTTTATAACTTTTGCTATGGGATGCATTTTTGCTGGCCAATTAAGAAAAGTTCATCCAATTTCTACTTTCATATAATCAAGGAAAAAATTTGGCAACTAGTCCGACAAAGTAGAAATAAGTTCATTACAAAAGTAGAAAAAATAATTTCATATCATACTTGCTTTTATTTTACTGCGAATTTCATTTTGACAAGCCCTCTTTTTATTATACATATTATTAGAAATTGACGAGCATGCAAATAATTAAACAAATATTTATTTAGCTCTTTTAGGCTTTCCTATTCAGTACTTGCATGTCAACTTTAATGGGTAAAAAGGAAAAATCAAATTATTATTCCAGGTATTTTAGATGCATTAACTCATGTAATCTCAAAACAATTCTGTAGAATAGCACTGTTATTTATATTTTAAAGGAACGTGAAATGAGGTCCCTAGTGGTTGAGAAATTTACTCAGTATCACGCAGCCATTCAATGGCTGGTAATGGAATCCAGTGTGTCCATCTCTAAGGCCATGTTTGTTCCACAGCCTTTCCTTACCTTTCTACAACAGGGGTTCAGCTGATGTCCATGTTCCCTTCTAACAATTAGTTTTTGGTGGAAGCAGAACAATATGGGCAAAGGTAGGTCAAGACTGATAAAAGAAATAATGATAAGAATAATCCTCTGGATCAACAATTGTGGGCTGGATTAAATTCCTGGTTGAAAAAAAAGTCTCAGTTACATGAAAATCCAAAGAAGTTATTTTCTGAGAAGTTTTCTTTTCCTAAGAAATGAGCAACGGTCGGAATACCCCTTATAGGATATGACTACACAATACATTCATTTTTAAGTTTCATGTTCTGAATGTTTAAAACAAAGATCTGAAGAAAAATCCCTTTAATTTCATCAATCTCTGAACATGAAAACCACGTTGTATCCCCATTTTTCATGGGCACAATAAAATTAAAAGAGAATCACTTCCTCAATTGTCAGCTTATTTTTTTAAATAACTATTTTGTGAGGATGGGGGACTACCTAGAGAAATGAGATACGGCCCCCTCCTTCAAAGAGCTCTCGTGTTTGGGGAGACAAATGCAAGAATAAATAAATATGACAGCTATCATGGGAAAGTCAGGGAGGCTTCTAAACATATTTCAGAGCTAAAACTAGCAATATTTGGTGATTAGTTGAAAATGAGGATAGGGATGGTCAAAGACGACTCCAGATTTACAGTTTGGGGGCCTGGGGAGAGAATGGTACATTCAATTCAGATAAGAAGCAAAATGTGTATGCTGTTTAGTGGAGAAGATCATGGGTTCAAAGTTTAACAGGTAGCAATGACGGAAGCATGCAAAATCTAGGAGAATCTGCCGAGCAGGCTGTTAAATGAGCAAGTTTCAGCATGGAAACAGCAAATGGAAATGGAGGATTTGAAAGCCATCACTCCAGGAATATGTAGAGTGAGATCAAGGATGACATAATGCATTAAATTAACATTTAAGAGTGAAGAAGGGTAAGAAGGAATGGTGAGAGATTTAAAGTGACATAACAGAAAAGCTTAGAGATTCCAGAATTTCAGCGGTGTCAAATGCAACAGAACAGTTCAATAAAAAGAGATGTGAGGATGAGTCATTGAATTTGAAAATTAGAGGATCATAGATGAGTGTATGAAAAATTGTTTTGCTAAAGGGTAAAAATCATTTCTAGTTGGTTGAATGGTGAGTGAGAAATGAGGAACTAGAGGAATCAGTATAAAATAATATTTCAAAACTTCCATATAAAGATTAGAAGAAAGAGGCTGAAGTACAGCTTTCAGGGTAGGAGTCTTCAGAGGCACGTGTAGCTTTTGTTTGGGATTGGACTAAGCCATGTGTCAGTAAAGACAGGAAATAGATTGTTCTGTAGAATTGGAGAATATATAAGTGGTTGCAAGGGTGTTTCTTTGTTTCACTCTTATGATGAAATATGTGTTGGTACTAGAAATCTCAATGGACAAGCTTTGATGGGGAGGCAAGTTGGAGGAATTGATGAGGCTGGGAGGGCTGAGTCTAGGCAGGAGTTTAGAGGTGGCTGTCTAATGAAAGAGTGGGAGGAACTAGCTTTGCTCAGTGATGGAGGGCAGTACAGATGAGAGATACGGTCAGGAGTGCCTGCTCTCAAATATTGTAAGTTAAAGCCGGTCATTTTGATGTCTCAGCTGGTCGAGGATACTTGCCATCAACAAGGATAGCGCTAACAACTGATGCAAAGGATCAGTGGTGACCTTGGTTATTATGTGGTGATAAATACAGTCATAGGAACATTGGCTGGATTCGTTTTGGCTTCACGAAATATAACTCATCTCTGAGTCTATCAATGCCAAAAGTAAACATCTGAGCTTTTCTTGGCTCCTCCTTGCCCTGCTTTCTCCTGATTTGGTACCAACCTTTAACTGAGCAGTGAATTGACAACTGAAAAAAGTACTGATAAGTCCTTTGTGTGAGAGAAACCTGGGGAAGATTCAATGTAAGCACATCAAAAGCTCCATTTAGCATTCAAGGTGACATTTGCGTGATCTCTATCTCTTGACAACTTAAAGATATGTGTTTGTGAGAAACCCTATTCATACTTGGTTGCCTATTTTTTTGTTGTTGTGATTTAAAATTGATAACCACCAAACAGAATATTTACCCATTCTAGCTTTTTAAAAATCTTTGTGTGGTACCTTTGAAGAAAAAAAAAAATTATTTATCTTAAAAAAATTATAGTTAAAAATGTTAATTGAAGAAAGAAAGATTAAACCTACGGCTTCCCTTTAGTAATTCACATAAATAATCGTGGCTTAATTATTTATCTATGAAATGCCCTGGACAGACTTATAGCTAGGTTGTAAATAAAGAGAAGTCTTACCATGTGAGCGGCAGGTAGCTTCATCCAAGATAGGTCCTAACCTTACTAAAAGTCAGGGCCATGTGAAAACTTTTTGAAGTCTTAAGAATTGAAAAGGTTTGTGTGCTTCCCTCTTATGTAATGAAAATCAACTCTAAATGATAATATAGAGGCAAGAATATCAAATAGCATTCTGATTTTCCTATGATGATCACACGAATGCTTTATTCCCCCTTCCAATGTCAAATATCAAATTCTTTTGAAAGAATCTGTGGAGTCACCTTTTGCTAGTGCCCTAAAATGTGCTTATAAGATGATCCAGCACTGGGTGAAGATCTTCCTCACAAGTCATGCAAACAGTCGTGCACGCTAGGCAAGTGTTTTAGCCCCCAGCCAGCCCTTTCCCCCAAGGAGGCTTTCCCCTGTCTTCTTTCCTTTTGTGATGCCAAAGCTGTACTGGAAAGCAGAGCAGACACTAAGAAAATGACACCTTTTTCCTTTAGCCAACAAACATATCAGTGCACTACTCTGCCTGCCTGAGATCTTGCCAGACAGTTCAAAGGTCCTGCCGTAGCCACAGGGCAGACTTGCAGGGATAACTATTATTCATGTGTGCCATCCATACTCTCTCTTCAATAACTGTGGTTTTATTACCAGCCATTTTTCAGGTAGCAGCCTTGGGCTAAATTTCATTCTATTTTACTTAGCAGTGGGTGGGAAATGGTAAAGACACATTTTTCTATCCGGTTGCTGATAGACTAGCTCAGGATAGAGACATATGCAAATAATATCAGAAATGAAGGAGATGGAAGGGATAAGGAGAGCATTTGCACTCCAGGTATAGACATTGTCAACCTCTACCTAATAGATTAGAAAGTTGGGATTTTTTTCATACCTACTAGAGTACTGAACTCAGAGAAGGTGTTCAATAAATATTTGTAGAAGGAGTGAAATTTATTATTGATTTACAGATAAATTCATATATCAATATATCTTCATGAGTGATGAAATCTTTAGGACAAAACTGTTTAAAAAAATAAATCTTCGTAATCTCAGTACCGGGTACATGAAAGATTGAGAAGAATGGTTGTTAAATGAATGATCAGAGCAATCGCCTCTCAACCCTAGTCCTTCACTGTGGTCATGTTAGGTAGTCCCACCTGAGTCTAAAGGGTGGAGATCTTGCAGGATTGAAAGAGCAATTTTTCAATCTTGTTACAGGCTCAGGACTGACTTTATCCTGGGTAGCACCTTTTCCTTTAGCACCACTTTCTCTTCTATCTAAAGATTACAAGGGGTGGTGATCCTTGTTAAGTTAATTCTTAGAATGATAATTCTACGAAGTATTGTTAACTCCAATTTGCAGGTGAGAAAACTGTATCTTGTGTATGGTCAAGGATCATGCAGGAAAGAAACTTAAGCTCTTATGTTCTAGTTTTCTCATTTATAATATGGGAATCAGAGCACCTCCATCATCAGGATAGTTATGTGAATTAAAAATTACACAGATAAAATGCCTAAACACTATCAGATGTGTTGTTGGTGTTCATGAAGAGATGGGGTTGATGATGATGGCAGCCGAAGCTGACTGGCAAGTAGCAGCTAGTTTCATGGCTGGTTTGTTGAATGCAACAATGTGGTAGGAAAGGAACTGATATTATGAAAAAGGGCTTGGGAATCCACAGAAAAGATTTTTGAGTCATGAGACCTTCTTTAGGAGCATCTGCTAAGAAAAACTGTGTGAAATTTCTATTTACTTGTAAGGGAAATTATATAATAGTTTACTTGAAATATTAGAGAGTTATTAAAGGATATTATACAAAGAAGTGGCATGATAAAGTTATTCTTGTTAGAAATTCCCTCTAAGGCAACGTAGAGAATGAAGGTAGAGCAGGGCACGTTGGCTCACACCTGTAATCCCAGCGACTTAGGAGGCCAAGGAGGAGGGATCACTTATGGGCAGGAGTTGGAGGTTACAGTGAGCTATGATCATTGTGCCACTGCACTGCAGCCAGGGTGACAGAATGAGACCCTGTCTCTAAATAAAAAAAGAGAGAGACAGAGAATGGGGGCTGGATAACTTGGACAGAAATAAGAATGGCTTAAATAAAGGCAGTAGAGTTAGGTAAAGAGATATCTTCATAGATATCTGGGAGGTAGGACTGACAGGATTTAGAGTTTGTCAGGACATGGAAATATAATAGTTTGAGTAGGAGCTTCTAGCTGAGGAACAGGATTTTGTAAGCGCTTGGAAGCTGGGTTTAAGAGACAATTATGATGACTTCACTTTTGGACATGTTGAGTTTGAGGTATCTATGAGCTATTCAGATAGAGCTATCCCACTGACTTCTTCATCCTCCCAAAGGGCCTCTGTAACCAGAATTCGTTAGTCTCTCTCATGGGTAGAATAGCATCTCCGAAAGACGTATGTCCAGCCAGAACCTGTGAAGGTGACCTTACCTGGAAATAGGGTCTTTGCAGATGTGATCAAGTTAAAATGAAGTCATACTGAGTCCTAAATCCAATGACTTCCCTCAAGAGAAATTTGGAGACACAGAGGTATGGAAGAAAAGGGCAAGCACAGGGAACAAGGCCATGTGAAGATGGAGGCAGAGAGTAGAGTGATGTTACTCAAAGCCAAGGAATGCCTGAAGTCACTAGAAGCTGGAAGAGGCAAAGAATGATTCTCTTTCAGAGCCTTTGAAGGGAGTATGGCCCTTTCAACACTCTGATTTCAGATTTCTGGCCTCCAGAACCGTGAGAAAATAAATTGCCGTTCTCTTAAGTCACCAAGAGTATGGTAAATGGTTATGACAGCTCTAGCAATGTAATACAGCCTCCTTCCTAGTTCTCCATAGCACTTAGGTCCATCCGATAAACTATTTATGTGTTTTTGTATTCTACACATTTCTTTACACTAGAATTTAAGCTCCATGATGATAGACATTTTTATCTTTTTAAAAAATCTGCTGTTGTATCTGCAATGCCTTCTTAGTATGTGGATTAAAGGGAGAAACAAGTCAATGACAGAACTCCAGGGAATGTTAATACTTAAATTTAAGGGTGAGTGAAATAATTGGAACCCAAGAACAGATTGGGAAAGAATGGCCAAGTATGCGAGAGAGGAAAACCAGGAGCACGTGGTGTCGATGAATCAAGATAGGGGAGAAATTGAAGAAGGGAATAGTCTCCAGTGGCACATGATATGAAATGATCCATAAATTGAGAATAGATATGGAAAGCCTTAATGAACTTTGAGTGAGAAATCCATGGGTGAGGTGGCCACCTCGGTACATGACAGCAGGTTGGAGAACACATTGTTTTGTTTTGCTGAAATGTAGGAGAAGATTAAGCATGTGTACTATTTATTTTTCTGCTATCTAATTGTAAGAGTTCTTTATAAATTTTGAATAATAACACCTTATCAGGTATGTGATTTGCGATTTTTCCCCCTTCCATAGATTGCCTTTTCATTTTGTTGTTTCCTTTGCTGTGCAGAGATTTTTAGTTTGGTGTAATCTATTTATTCACTTTTAATTTTGTAGCCTGAACTTTTGATGTGATACTTAAAAATCATTGCCAAGGCCAATGTCAAAGTTTTCCTTTGTGTTAAGGTTTCCAGCCTTACATTTATGTCTTTTATCTATTTTGAATTGATTTTTGTGTCTGATATAAGATAAGGGTCCAATTTTATTCTTCTGCGTGTGAAAATCCAATGTTCCCAGCACCGTTCATTGAAAAGACTATACTTGCCCCACTGTGTCATCTTGCGCCCTTGTCAAAAATTAGTTGACCATATATGTTTAGATTTATTTCTGGGCTCTCTATTCTGTTTCATTGGTCTATGTTTCTGTGTTCATGCCATTACCATATTTTTTATTATTATTATAGTCTCAAAATATAATTTTAAATCAGGGAGTGTGATACTTCAAACTTTATTTTTCTTTCTCAGTGTTGCTTTGGCTATTTGGAGTTCTTTTGTGCCTTCACACAAATTTTAGGGTTTTTTTTCTATTTCTGTGAAAAATGTTATTGGAATTTTGATAGGGATTGCATTGAATCTATATATTGCTTTGAGTAGAATCAACATTTTAACAATATTAATTCTTTTGATTTATGAACACAGGATATCATCCCATTTATGTTGTCTTCGATTTTTTTCATCAATATTTTATAGTTATCAATGTACAAATCTTTCACTTCTTTGGTTAAATTTATTTCTAAGTATTTTATTTTTTATGCTATCATAAATTGATTTTTTAAGAATTTATTTTTCAACTAGATCATTATTTGTGCATTAAAATCCTACTGATTTTCTCATGTTGATTTTGTATCCTGCAATTTCACTGAATTTTTTATTGTCTTAACAGTTTTTTTGTAGCATCTTCAGGGTTTTCTGCATATGGAATCATGTCATCTGCAAGTAAAGACAATTTTGCTTTTTTTCTTTATAATTTGGAAGCTTTTTATTTCTTTTTCCTTTCTGCTTTTGCTGGTACTTCCAGTACTATGTGGAATAGAAGTGGCAAGAGTGGGCATCCCTGCTTTGTACTGGATCTTAGTGAGAAAGCTTTCAATTGTTTGCCACTGATTATAATCTTAGCTGTGGATTTTTCATAAATGGCCTTTATTATGTTGAGAAACTTTCCTTTTATACATAAACTATGAAGAGTTTTTATCAAGTAAGATGTTGAACTTTGTCAAATGCTTTTTCTGCATCAATTGAGATAATCATGTGTTTATCTTTCATTCTGTTAATATGGTGTATCACATTGATTGATTTGCATATGTTAATTGGCCTTTCATGCGAGGGATAAATCCCATTTGGTCATGATGCATAATCTTTTTGATGTATTATTGAATTTTGTTTGCTAATATTTTATTGAGGATTTTTGTATCAATGTTCAGCAGAGATATTGGCCTGTAGTTTTCTCTTTTTGCTCTGTCCTTGTCTGGCTTTGGTGTCAAGGTGATACAGGACTCATAAAACATGTTTGGAAGTATTCTTTCTAACTCTAGTTTTTGGAAAAGTTTAAGAAGTATTGCTAATACTTCGTCTTTAAATGTTTGGTAGAATTAAGCCATGGAGGCATCTGGTCTTGAGCTTTTCTTTCTTTTTTTTTTTTTGGTCGTTGGGAAAAGCTTCTTTGTTTTTTTTTTTTTTTATTTCAGCATATTATGGGGATACAGATGATTAGGTTACGTATGATGCCCTTGCTCCCCCCCAAGTCTGAGCTTCAAGTGTGTCCATCCGTGGCATGGTGCGCATTGCACTCTTTGTGTATGCATATACCCGTCTATTCATTCTCCATCCCTCCCCTGCCGCCCGACATTCAATAGATGTTATTCTCATATGTGCACTTATGTGTTGATCAGTTAATACCAATTTGATGGTGAGTACGTGTGGTGCTTGTCTTTCCATTATTGGAATACCTCACTTAGTAGAATGCGTTCCAGCTCTATCCAGGAGTATACAAGCCAAACACTTGGGTTGTTTCCATATCTTTGCAATTGTGAAATGTGCTGCTATAAACATTCGGGTGCAGGTGTCTTTTTCATAGAGCAACTTTTGTTCTTTTGGGTAGATGCCCAGTAATGGGATTGCAGGATCAAATGGAAGCT
>CAUYSK010099025.1:0-21667 GCA_963575035.1 Avahi laniger
TAATTTCTTTCTATTTTTGGTAGAGACGGGGTCTCGCTCTTGCTCAGGCTGGTCTCGAACTCCTGAGCTCAGAACGATCCGCCCACCTCGGCCTCCCAGAGTGCTAGGATTACAGGCGTGAGCCACCGCGCCCGGCCTACACTGACACACTATTAAGTCCTATTCACTTATCCTTGAAGAACAGTCCACGTATTTCAAGTTCTCATCTCTCTTCTAATATCTGACACAGGAAACCCAAAATGGTCAACCTTGTCCTCTCTTCTTTGTAGCTGACAATGTGTATCAATTAAAAGTTGTCTCATTTTTACTCTCTCACTTGTTGTCTCAGTAATTCTAGACAATATATTAACTTTCAATTACTGAAAAAAATAGGAAAGGGAAAATTATAATTGTTTGAAAGAAGACAAAGGATATGAAGTTGGCAAATAATCACCAAAATTTGACTCAGTTCTTATTTCACCCAAGGAGCTGATTTAACTATTAGTCCTACCACGTCCCACTTGCAGTTGATACTATAAAAGGGAATTTGAATTTATTCACTATGAGAAACCTCCATTAGCCTCATTTTGAAATGGAGGTAAAATATTCATAGAGTTGTCTGAAAAATGACTCAGATCCACACCTTGTGACCGTCTACAAACTGACCATGAACTTTGGCTTCCTGGGTTACCCAACAGCATTCCAGGTAATTCAGTCCGGTTTTCTCATTTCCCGTGGCAAATGTTCATAAGAGTTCCAAATCAACTTAGCTTTTCTTTTTTCTTTCTTTTTTTTTTTTTAAAGATGGTATGGTGGAGGAGAGTTTATTTCAAGGCTAAAGAAGTAGCTCATGGAACCAAGGCAAGAATTCAAATAGGTATTGAGGGATATCTATTTAAAAAAACTAACAAAACTTAAAGTTCATCAGGATGTTATCTATATTCTTCTCTTTCTTAGAGACAGGCTTTAACTGTTTCTCCCTTCTTAAATTGGTTATGGCTTTACCGTACTCCCAACTTTATAAGCTACAATTCCTGACATATAGTCACACTTTCTGACTGTCTCTTGGATTTAGTTGCAATTGCTGGGACAGAGCATCAGCTTGGTCTGCTTGAGTTAAATACTCATCTCTTGTTAGATATAAAGGTCACAGTGCAAATTACTAGAGGATTGACTACACGGGGAAAGGGAGGAGGCTCAAAACAAATGTTTTAATTCTTATATATTCAGTATTGTATAGATCATTTAAGATAAAATTTAATGACTAGATAAAAACTACTTGGGTATAATTTTCAGCTTCATTATCAAATGGTGGCCCATGTGTGAGCAAAAGAATCCAGAATAATACACAACATACAGAAATAAATGTCTGTAAGGTAGTTAAGAAAAGTTATTAGTGGAGTCCACTTGCTCAAGGCTTCTTGGGCGTGGCTCTGGGTAAAAAATTCTATTAAAAAAAAAAGAAAAACTATTATTTATTCTCAGGGTATATAGTGAATGGAATCTTAAATCTATTATATAGTAACTAATCTGCCTTTTGAGAATCCATATGATCATGGCAAATCTGGATTTAAATGTAGTCGTTTTGACGAGGACTGTTGAATGTTACCGCTATTTAGAATTTACTATCCTCAGTAGATGACATCCTTACTGGCAGGCTTGCCTCTGGTACTAAGAGTATTCCAACAAAGTTTTCTTGTAAGAATTATCTTTTCGACAGATATTTCTTAGTGTAGGGCTGTGGCAGTAGTAATGATTTTTTTATTTCCTAAGTAAACTGCTAGGTTATGAAGCATGGGTCACAACAGGGAAAATGACAGCTACATATCCTTTTCCTAACTTACCTTGATGCCATAAAGAGTAGTAACATAAACCTTAAAGGTTTGAAGCTGCTAGGTAACATAGTATACTTGGCTGATATTGGTTGATACTGCAGTGGGAATTTATTTTTCTGCTAAGCCTAGCTATATAATTTTGTACTTGAAAACATTGTTTAGTAACATCTTTAAAAAAGCATTATATACATTCAACATTCCTTGATATCAAGCAATACCACCATTCATTCTTGAAAGACGAAGTATTTGGATTATAATTAAGTTTCATCAATAGAAAAGATGTGTTTGTCTTTAAAACTGCTATTTAAATATTCTAAAAGACAAATTTGAGTTTATATATTGCAAGAATTTATATCAAACTATTAATCAGGTTGAAGAGATATTAGACATTCTGAATCACAGTATGTAAATGGTGTGTGTCTTTTAGTATATTAAAAAAAAGAAATTCCAAGTAATTCGTGTGATAGTAATTTAACCTTCAATTTTCAGTATAACAATACAAAATTATTAATCAAACTGCTTCTCTATAAATGTTACTTCAATTTTCTTTACACATAGAAAGATATTAATTATTTTCTCTTTTGATTCTGATAATGTCTACCAAATTTATTCAAATTTCAGTAGTATTGATGTAGTCATTGCCTATTGTAGAAACACAGTTTTAATCCTCAGACTTGGTATTTTCTCTTCTTTTTTAGATAATTCACAAATGACATATTCAGAATATTTACCAAAAATATTAAAGTATTTTTAATATAAAAAATGAATTATTAATTATAAAAGTCTGATTGCTTAATCAATAAGACAGAGAAAATATCATAGACTTTTTTTTAGTTATTATTTTAACTTGCATCTAGGGTCAAGTTATTTTCTGGGCAGTAAATGAATAATTGATACTTTATGACTTGAAGAAGCATTTTATAGAATTTATTTCCTTTCAAAATGGATCTGAGTCAAGATAGTCATTATTTAATTATTTTCTTACTAATTTCCTTGTTTTTTAAATATTGCAAGTAAAAATATTTTGAGTTCTTGGCAATGGATTTTATCTTGAGCTTACATATATATATATATATATATATAAAATACATGAAAATTCTTTCACTAATAATACTATGTAACTCTCTGAGGTTTTTCTTCTACATATGGGAAAATTTGGAAGAAGATGCCTGATGAGATGAATAAATAAAATCACTATGATCAAGTAATATTTTTCTTTAACCATATTATATATAACCCCAAATTCTTCATTATATGAAGAATGGCAAAATTCAGACTCCTTTTAACTTGCAAAAGTCTAGGAGAACCATTCAGCAAATGAAAAAATTCCACAATTCTTGCTTTCAAATCTTGGTCTAAATCTGTATCTATAAACATTCATAACCTGATCAGATTGTCACTTTTTCTTCTAGGTTATATCTGGCAATATTCCAATGAAACAATTGGAGGAAAGTTAAGAAAGGGAAAATAAATAATATGCAGAGTTATTTTTAATGAAATTCATTCATGCATCCATCCATCCACAGATGCAACTAAATTTTACTAAATGCCTGCTATGTGGCAGGCTCTGGCTTGACCCTGAAACTGCAATAAGAACAACTCAGGACATACACAGAATTCAAAAGGGAATTGGAATTGATACATGAAGTCCATACAGTATGTTCTGGAGCACATAGGTTAACAAAGGGGTCCTAGGGAAGGAACATATAGCCCAAAACCTTAAGGTTGAGTAAAAATAGCTGGATGAAGAATGAATATTAGAAAGGGGGACCAGGGTAAGAGTGAGGATAATTGGTATAGAGAATGGTCTGGCAATAAATGAAGAGGTACAGACAGACATGAATCAAGAGAAAACATTGTAGTTTATAGGAAAAAAACAAAAATCTAGTTGCCCTGTAGTTTAGAATTCAGAAGGGTAATGGTCACAGATAATGCTAGAGAGGTAAGAGGTAAGTTGGTTGCAGATTATACAGTGCTGTATTAGTAACAGGAAGGAATTTATTTGCTTTCCCACCCATAGCAAACCCACTCTGAACTTACTTCAGTTTATCATGTTTATCATCTTCTTCTCAAAGTACTTTAAATGACCTAAGAACCCAAGAGTGTCTGCTCAAATGCTGAAGGTTGCACTAAGAAATGTTAGTTCAGTATAAACTGTTCACAGTCCAGACCAAGCTGACTATATATATGGTGGACAATGTGTCTGGGTGTTGGTTAGTATAGACAGAGACTCCACAGAGATACATTAAATCCAGAAGATGAAACTAAATATACACAAAGAATAATTAACGTACAACCTGTATGGGTAGCACAGGGGTCAGATAAGGCAGAAAAGCGGTGAAAGACGTTTGGAAAGTAAATATTATTTATTTGCTGAGTCTTTAGACTCAGCAAATGAGTCTAGAGATTACACAGGAGAAAAAAAGTAGTGAAAAGGGAATGTCAGTACCTTAGCCTCAGTTCTCCCAAAAGTAAGACCTGAGACAAATGCTCCTTGTAGGTGGATTATTTGGGACTGTCATCCCAGGGAACAGAGATAATGGAAAGAGATGGTGAAACAAGAAAAGAAGGAAAGCCCATAAAAGAAAGTTACTTAGTTAACTACAGCAATGGTTAACTAGAGACTAAACCTGGGGGATCTTTGAGAATCCTTATAAAAGTTATTTCAGAACTGTCTGCCAAAGAGACAAAGAGGAAATATTTATCCATTGAATCCCTTTCCCATTAGTCAGAGATAGCTGCTTGGGTATTAATTCCTCCAGACTTCTGCATTGTCCATGCAGGGGTGTCGAGAGGATTTCTACAGCTGTCACATACTGATGAGTCAGAAAAGCCCCTGCGCAAGTAGTGAGGAAGGGTATTCAGCACAATCTGAGGTACAGTGTTGTCCTGTTGCATCTGCCCAAAGCTGTTTAAAACCTGGATAAAACTGGATAGAATAAGAAGTGGTGCTGACAGATTGAAGTGAGACATGAGGTGTTTGATACAACCAAAAACTCTCAGCAGCCAATAAAAGTTGGGAGATTCTCCAATAGAATCTAATGGTTGAGCCTAAATGAGAAAAACCATTGGTTTGGAACAAGTGGACCACCAGCAGAATGGCTGCTCTTCACACCAAGAAAGGTCCCACAGGTTTATGACATGTCTGAAGAGAGTTAGGTTTTCCAGGGAGTCCACAGTAAAGGATACACTAAATTTAATGTCCTTCTGCTTCAGAGTATACCATGATCTGCTAGAGCAACCCAGAGAGCGGCACTGGGCAGGGCCGGCAGCCAGGGATCTCAGAGTCTGAGCACCACTTGGTCTGCTGCAAGTCTTTAAGAGGAAAGGTGTGAGCTCTACTCTCTGTGGGAGCCTCAATGCAGTGGATGCACCAACAGAGGGGAAGTAGCCACTCCTCAGAGTCTCAGCTCAATCATCCTGTGAGGCACCTGTTCCACTCAGCAGCAGTTGGAAGGTAGGGGAGAGGAAAAGAGTCTGAATGGAAGAGAGCTGACACTTGAGTTGTCTTTGTCCCTATCCTTGGAAGGCAGCCTGCCCAGAATGTCCAAGCTCTGGGATCACACAGATCTCCAGGACCCACCATCCCCTGTGGCCACCACAGTCTGGACAGGACTTGGGAAATGTTTGTGGGTGAACAAGCAACATGAATACTGAAGGCATGAAGCTCTGTAGGTGGGACAAAGACACACAATGAGTAGAGAAGCAACATGGCACCCACCATCTTGGCTCATGTCTGTGGTAACAGGAAGAGACCCCAAAAGGGCTGGCAGCCTGTTGATTTGTTTTCAAGAAGCTCCTAGTTCACTGGCTGGGGCTGTGAGGGTAGAAAAGCTCTCTAGTAGCTCAGGAGCCTGCTGACTTCCAGAAGTGTGAGGGAAGGAGAAATAAATCCCCATATACCCTTTCCATGGGGCTCCAAGTTTCTTGGGGATTGATCTCTTCTGGTATCTTGCTCCTTCTTGTTCTGCTCCACAACTTCTTCCTGTGGAATCTCTGGTAGATTCTGGCAGTTTTCCTTCAGAATTACACCTGATCTATGTTTTTTTCCATCTAAAATTTTTCTTTCTTTCTGAGGTGATTTGGCAACCAATGTCTCTGGTTAGCCATCTTTTTCCTCCCAAGAGATAAGTCTCAAGGATATACTAGAATAGAGCCTGGAGTATGCCTGCCTTTAGGTGTTTAGAGTTTGACAAAATAACTTTGATGGAAACAGTTGTACAAAATATATTCAAATAGAGAAAGGCATTTATTAATCCAGAATAGCAAAGTATTTTCATCATTATACAAATCTATGTAGTTTCCCAGAAATAACAGGAAGCAGAGGACACCACGAAATGTAAACAGATCATTGAGGTTCAGTGGAAAGGGGAAGAGAAGGAGGGAGATTGGGATGAATTGTTTTTTTGCTTCAAATTGATGCTTAAGCCCTAAATCCAGGTACCTTATGATGTAAATGAACCTTGAGACTATGATGAAACTATTGACACCTGTGCTTTACTAAACTATTTCAAGAATTAAAGGAAAATTTGAATACTTGAAAGCATTTAATACCTAAGTTTTTTAGGTGATATCAAGTATTAGCCAACTCCACAGGTAGGATGCTTTTTCGTTGTTCAAGCAAAATATCAATTGGCAGAAGACCAACCTTAGGAACTAATGGCACAGGTGGGGCTAAGAGGGGCTTTGGGCAATCTGGAAATTCACCAGAGCACTTGACCTCCTACTGCCTCCGTCTGCACCTGCAGAACTGAGCCGTGGTTGGCCCTGTATATCCCACAAGAGAAAGGCTTCTCAAACCAGCAGAGAGAGATGGCAGAATTTCCCACAGATTGGTCTTCATATCCTAGTTTTGCTCCCCGTCCACATGTCAGAATGTCATGCCATAACTGTTCCTTCATGCTAGATTTGTGTGCCAAGTCCTGTCTCATCCCCAAGCTCTTGGATTTTGTTACTGCTTGAGCTGGGTTTCCAGCTTGCCACTCTCAAACCAAGTAAGTCTCTGCCTGTACGACCTGACTACGCCTTTGTGCTACTTACCTGTGTTGAACATCTGAAAAATTATAATAGCCATGATAATAACTGCTTTGTTGTGTTGCTATTATTAAAGAATGAAGGAGGGGTATATTTGTTTATATAAGAAGAGAGAAAAAACCTCAGCAGAATTATACATTTTGGGCAGGAGCACTTACATAGGGATAAAAAGTCTTTGTAGGATCTTAGATATTTATGAAAAGCTGCCTTAGATATGAAAAAAAATGAAAAAATAAAACTGGAGTACCTTTAAGAATGTGTTGAATTTCATTTGAATTTGAGATATTTTGATGCTCTGAGAGTCAGAAATTCAACTTATTTGAATGTTTGAATTGATAATTATTTTCTTAACTTCCACATACAGCTATAATAATTCTCTTATTTAGACTATTGTGAGGTATAAGGCGTCTAGTTGTGAAGTGTGGCTCTGGAGCTCTCTTCTTTATGTATTTTGACCCCCCACTCCCATAACTACCAGTGTTAACCTATTGATCAGGGATTCCAAACTTTTCTGAACATTGGTTTGGATAGCTCAAGGAGCTTTAGAAGTTGCCTGGATTCATCCATTTGAAGTATAAAATACAATGGCCTTTAGTATATTTACAAAGGTGTACAACCATCATCACAATCGATTTTAGAACATTTTCATCACCTGAAAAAGAAACACTGTATCCCTTAAGTCATCAACCTCAATCCTTTCATCCTCCCACACCTAAGTGAACACAAATATACTTTCTGACTCTACAGATTGGCCTATTCTGGACATTTAATATAAATGAAACCATACAATATGTGGTCTTTTTTGACTGACTTCATTCATTAAGCATAACGTTTTCAAGATTCATCCATGTTGCATCATGTATCAGTACTTCAGTTCTTTTAATTGCCAAATAATATTCCACTAAACGGATACACCACATTTTGCTTATTCATGTATCAGTTGATGGACAATTAGGTTGTTTCAATTTTTTGGCTATTATGAGTTCCAATTTCTCCATATCCTTGTTTATACTTGTTTTTATCTGACTTTTTGATTCTAGACATCCTATAGATTTAAAATGATTTCTCTTTCCAGTTTTGATTAGCATTTCACTGATGGTTAATGATGTCAAACATCTTTTCATGTGCTTAATGGTCGTTTGCATGTCTTTCTTAGAGAAATATCTACTAGAGTCGTTGGCCCATTTTTAATTGAGTTACTTGTCTTTTTATTATCGAATTGTAATTATTATTTATTCCAGACACAGTTCCTTATTAGATACATGATTTGCAAAAATTTGTCACATTCTGTAAGTTATGTTTTTATTTTATTTATGGTGCTTTTCGAAGCACAAATATTTTAAATTTTGATAGTTTGGTTTATTTATTTGTTGTTGTTATTGCTTGTGCTTTTGGGGTCGTATCTAAGAAACTATTACCTAATCCACAGTTACAAAGATTCATACTTATGGTTTGTTCTAAGTATTTCTTTTTAGTTTTGGCTCATATATTTAAATGTTTGATCCACTTTGAGTTGATTTTTATATATGATGTGAGGTAAGGGTAAAATTTAATTCTTTTGCAGATGAATATTCAGTTGTTTCAGCAACATTTGTTAAGCATCCCGTGTTTCAATAACCCCTACATGTAATTCTCATGTATGCTAAAATTTGAGGGCCATTATGCTAGCATATGCTAAATCTTCACTTTAATCACTAAGAGACCCTTCTAAGCACAGCATGTATGATGCTCTATTACAGAAAATTATCAATTCCCTCTTAAAAATCATATAGATCAGTCAATTGCAATACTGTAACTCTACATTCATAGGCAGTATAAGAATCAAAATAATTTTTCATGTATGAGTTCTGAATCTTTTCAAAGCTAAGCAGAAAAACTACACTTTGTCATATTCTGAATATCATATGTTCTCCAGCTTTGAGTATGAATGTGCATAGCAGTTCTCTATGCAGCTGCTCCAGTTTAGTTAAGAAATATGGTTAATACTCTGTGTCAGCAAAATTGTCTTGTGAAACTGCTTGAAGACTGTTCATACTTAAACAACAACGACTGGGCATGTGCAAAAATCCAATTATTTGTTCCCTACCCTACTTCTTGTTGACATTTTTCAAAGGGAAGTGTAATACTCTTATCTTTTAATGAAAAATAATGTGACAAAGATGGTGTGTTTTCCTTAACCAGCTCTATTATTATATTTTCAATTCTCCAGATTGAAAATGGATTGTTTAACCTTAAACAAGGCCAATGCCAAAGCCATCTGTCAAGCAAGTGTGACTTCCTTGATAATATGGCTTCAAATTTGCTACAATTTTTAGCATGTTGGGGAGCTTTATTTAGTTTATATATCTTTGAAGAATATAGCTTGTCTCATGTGTTTCAATACTGGCACCACCAAAGTGAAGTTTTTATACTAAAATCTAAAATTGTTTTCGATCTCATACAATTTTAGACAAATTCCTTCATGAAAACTATTATGTGTGTGTGTGTGTGTGCGCGCGCACATGTGTGTGTGTGTGTGTGTGTGTGTGTGTGTGTGCTATCATAGTTACTATGGACTATGAAGGGTCATATATTTCTAGCTTTGAGCTAATATTCATAACACAGTGTTTTACCATTGTTCTACAAGTAAAGAAAAAGGGGTTCAAAAAAATTAAGCACTGTAATTTATCCAAAGTCACCCAGCCAGAGAATGATAATGAAGAGTTGAATAAGGATTCTTCAGACTTCAAAGGCACAGTTCTTTCCACTGAACTGCATAACTTCGCATATATACATATATATGCAATAAAATAAAACTACAAAAGTGTTGAAGCAGAAAAAATAGGCCCCATTTAGAAATACAGGGTCTTCTAAAAAAATCATAAATTATTTGACACTATATGGTCTACAAATGTAGTTTCTGTCCTAAAGACACAGTTAGTAAATGAATATAGCAGTAACCTTTTATTCCTTAAGCTATAAATTATAATGATATAAAAAGAATTCATAGTGACAGAATAAGAAAAATACCTGGTTTCCATCCAGAAGATGGACATATATTTTATATATTTGCCTAGGAAAGTCCTGGCTTACATATGTTGCTCAGAATAATTATTAATAGCTTCTTTACTCTCAAAAAATCTCAGTTTATATAATTATACAATTATGTGATCATCTTATATAATGGCCAGTATAAGCTGTCCATCAAGGCATAGCCTCTCCCCCAGATAAGTTGATAACTACTTAGAACTACAACTCAATGAATCACAAGTGTGTGCCTGCCTAAGTCTTTTCTTTCCACTAGCTTACTACCTGATGAAAAATATGCCATTAGAATTATTTCTTTGGGTTAAGACATTGTATATGATGGGTATTAGCAACAACATGGAATAGAATCGTCATCAGGCAATGCTTTTTTGGTATGGATTATTTATCTAAATATCAAACAACTGCATAAAAACTGAAAGGTAGGATTAATGCCTAAAATGGCATGAGCCATGGGTATTTTTTTGAGGGGAGCGAAGAGTTTTTCAGATAGGCTCCCTGTTAGTTTGCAGTTAAAGGAAACCTTAGTTCTGCAACAAAGCATGATGAATTGGAAGGACAGGGAAACGAAAGGCATGAGTCTAGATTAATGACTGTCAATGACTGTAGTATTTTAAAAGTGTAAATCTGGAACCCAACACCACCTCTACAGCATCATAGTTTAAAAAAAACTCATCAACTGATAGTGCCTTTCTTCAAAAATGAAAGTGACAGTGAATTGGAATGAAATTAATTTCCTTTTAGAAAACTGGTGACTTCTATTTGGATTTATTAATTAGGCTTTTTTCCCTTCTCTAAGTCCCCAATAGTCATTCCTACTATTAGAAGACCAGGTCCCTAATATGTTCCTAGAGAAATAATTAGATATTATTCTCCACCATGGTTAAGGGCTTTTGGGGCTGAGCCTTCTCAGAAGAAGTTTGCATTTATGGTTTGTAATTATGCACACAATACAGGAAAATCAGTGTAATAAATCTATTCGTGCTTCCTGGTAGCCAAAGAAATAAAGATGATCTATCTCCACCGAGCTTCAACAAAACAACACAACTAGTTTATTATTCGTTCACCTTGTAAAATAAGGTCAAGTTATCTGGTTCCCTGCTTTTAAAATGTCAGATTTTTCTTCTAAAGTGTAGCCAACTTGCAATTATTTAGAGGGAGTTGTAGCATCTGGGCTTGGCTTTCTGCAGGGCACGTTAGGGCAGACAGAAGATTCCGGGAAACTGTCCATTGGCAATCCTCCCCTTCCCCTCCCTGATGATAATCCGTGGAAGTCCTCCAGTGGAAGAAATCAGAAAGGTTCACCCTCACTCCCCCAGTGTCATGCAGCCCTTGTCCAGGCATTCCTGCCTTCTTAGAAATGATCTTTGACTCATAATTCAGGAAAAGAGGATGCACTCCAGGTCTATAGATCCCTTCTCCACCCACAAGTCCCTCTCACTAAAGGAGTAATGAAAGAGGGGAAAATTTTAAACTCGGCTTTGATTAAGCCTATTTTCTACTTTTTTATTCCCTGTCGCTCTTTTAAATTCACTTGAATGAGTCTTTAACTTCTTTCAAAGTGTCACATGAATTTTCTCCTCCACGATTTTTTTTTTATTTTGTCTTCATTAAATTTCTCTTCTCATTCTCTTTTTTCTTGTTTAAGTATCCATCCCTCTTCTTATGCCCTAATGCCAAACCTACACTAGTGACTTATTCTTTCATGGCACACCTTAGAAATGGTATAATCATTCTTTAGCAGTAACATGAGATGTTAAAGATGTTTTCTCACCCCAAAATTGTCTGAAGGTACCAGGATGATCTTTTCACAGCTCAGTTAGTCCTATCATGTAATTATAAAATAGCTAATGATATAGCACTTATATGAGCCATACACTACTCTGACTGTTCTGAATGTATTAATACATCTAATCTCATAATGGCCCTATGAGTTAGGAACTACTGATATCATTCCAATGTTATAGATGGATTCGAGACCCAGAAAGACTAAGTTTACTGTCCAAGGTATTCCAGGCAATAACAGATAGTGCTAGGCATATACCCAAGGCATCCTGACACTGCGGTGTATGCTCTGAAGTACAACCTGCCTCATACAGCATCACTAAGAATGCCACTTAAGTGAAATCTGAGCTTGCCAAGTTAAAAACAATACCACTGCAATACCATTTTAATATATTCATGTATTTAAATACATGTCATTGGTACTATCTCACAATTAGAATCTTCCCTCCACTTCATAACTGGCTAATAAAAAGGATAATAAAATAATAAATTTCATAAAGTTATCCTATGCGTCATGGTAGAAATAAGAGAAAAGATATGTAATCTATTTGGGCTCCCAAAATAAATCCTTTTAATTTTTATGTACAAAAAAACTGTAGTAGAACAATTTCATATAACTGTGGGTATTTTGTGTGGCAACCCAAGAAAGTAAGAAATGGTTCCAAAACAATTAAAATTTTCTGGAATAAGTCTTATACCATGTCTTTCTTCTGTGAACTCTGCCTGCCATGTTTCTTTCCCCACGTGGTATTACTTTTAGCATTCATTCCTCTTTTTCTTGCCATTGGCCAGTCTAGCCATATGTCAAACAAAGAAAGTGTTATCCAAAAGGCATATTCATACAGAAAAAATATCAAAAGTCCTTTATGTCCTTTATGTCATCATTTTAACAAGCTTGATAAAGAGTTGTTGCTTTTTTTAATTTCAAGAACTTGTTTTGCCACTGTAATGATCAATATACAGAAATTTACTAATATAATCTCAAATAAAAGTAATTAGTTCCAAATTTCTTCCATTTGGTCAAATTGTAAAAGTAAAAAGTGCAATTTATGGAGATAATTTTATAAAGACAAAAAAAAATTATTTCAGTAAGTCTTGGTTTTATTATCATGGCTGATTTCCCTAGTTAAATTGTTTTATCTTCTAGATCTATATTCTTTTCCAAGAATTCTTCTTAGTATATGGTGAAATTTATTCATAAGTATTACAGAAATGACCACATTCAACCTTAAAATTAACATATTTAAATATACATTTGTACCACATTATACATCCATTTGTGTTTTTTGTGTTTTTTCATAAAACAAAAACATTAGGGTAAAAGTATGTTTTCTCAATTTCCTATCCACACAGTCATCTGGATGTGGATCCTCAGTATTTCCTAAATTAGTTAAATAATAACACAGTTATGGACCAGATGGCCTTTTTGTTTGTAAATTTCATTTCTTACATAATTTCTAAATATGCTGTTTGCCAATTTTACAAACCATATTTTTATTATCTAGGAGTTGAGTCAATGTGAAATTTAATGAGTAAAGTTTAAATAATGGTATAGCACAAGTTAGAGATTGTCCTAGCTTCTCCAAAGGATGCTAAATATAAAAATAATATTCTAGGGTTCTGGACACATCTCAAAAAGAAGCCTTATTTCTGCCAGAATTCCTAGTCTTCTTAAAAAATTACATTTTTTCTAGAGTCAAATAGCTGTCAATCTTTCATTTCTGGATGGACAGCAAATACAGCAACATAAGATTTTAGAAATGCTGTGTCAAAACCAAAAATATTCTGAATTTTGTCACTCTCCGACAGTGGCTCAGAGATCTTACTAACGTCATATTCTTCAGTGCTACTGAAAACAAACCATTCTATGGGAGTAAGTAAGAGGATCCTTCGTGCATGAGGTGCTTATTAATCTTTTCATTCTCCAGACTAGAATCACTTCTGGTGTCTCAACCGAACACTCAGATAGTTTTTTAAGGACCCATGGCTTTGCCTGCTTACAAATTAGCTTTCTGTTCTGCCATGAAGATAGGTTAGAATCTTCTACTTTCATATCAAAATATCAGACTTGCTTGTAGCATCCTTTCATTTATTCAATCAACAATCTGCATTCATTCAGCTAGTGTTTTATTTTTTGAACATGTATTATGGGATAGAAACTCTCTTAGCACTCTCCTAGGAATTCAGATAAAGACTATCTCAGTTCTCAAAGACATATTGAGCACATTCTGTGCCAGATGTTGATTGGGTCCAGGCTACACAGAGAGAAGATGAATAGTCCATGTCCTTGGAGTCTATATTCTAGCTTGGGATATTGGTTAGTGAAGCAGTGATTCGAATAGTGTGACTTGTGTGAAAACGTCCAATTGTGCTTCAATTATAAGTAGACGCAGAGTGTTATGGGCTCGTATAGGAAAGGAGTGGAGGAGTGTTGAGACGTCTTCCTAAAAAGTGTGCATCTTTGAAGGAATAAAGAAGAGGAGGGCTCTGCCCATGAAATCATGAGATAAGAGATGTCCAGACAGAAGAAATGTCTCTATGGAAGCAACAAATAGCATCATGTCTCTAAAGAATACAAAATACTTTGTGTAGCTGGAGCCATGACTTCAAGGGGACAGACAGCGGAGAAGTAGTGAGGGGAGCTTCTGGAGAAGGCAGAAGCCATAAAGGGCTTCTTCTACCGTAGAGTTTAGGGGAGATAGATCATTAAGAGATGCTAAGCAGGGCCTCGAAATCACTCGATTTGAATGTGAAGTGCTTGTAGTCATGTGGAAAATGGATTGGAGCAGATGAGTGAGTATAAGGAGGTCAGTAAAAGGCCATTGCAGTGATCCCTAAGGAGGTTTGGAAGGGGGGGAGGTCTACTCTCACCCTCTTGGCACCACAGCAGCACCAGTTATTCCTTAAGAGCATGGTCTTGCCTTGTTTCTTCTCTGGCTCTGGTCATGAAACCAGAAAGAAGTTATATTTATGGAACAATTAGGCCATCTAGCTTGTCTACATTTTGGAGTCCTGTCCTTGAATTCAATTGCATTAGAAAGCCATTAGTTTAACCCTTTGCAGAAAAATGTCTCTGCTGAATTCGACTGTAAAAACATTTTAAAAATTGTACGTTTGCTACTGAATTTCTTTTGGAGTTATGGCAAATACACTGCATGTGTCCTATATAAGATCTTGTGTGATGTATAATATTATTTAGGAAATAGAATGAGGAAAAAAAATTCTTTGAGAGGTTTATTGTCTCTTTTCATTTGAAAATTTACCTACAATACATCTTTTTCGGCTTTGGTTGTCATGAAGCTTCGACCTATTTTTCCCTCTAATAAAAAGAAGCACTAATTCCACCCTAAAAATGCAGGGGCAGACTCCTTTTCTTATGTATTTAACTGTCATTTTTAATATATGTGTCTTTTACTATAAATTAACTTGTGTCTTTTTTGAAGTAGCTAGTGTACAAATATGAAATAAACTATATCATAGAATCTTCACATTGGTAATTCCTGCAGAATTTTTTTTTTAAGATCCTGAACATGACAATGTACTACCTTGGTAAAATGATGATATCCAAAGCCTTAGTGTTAGGCCATAGTAACATTTCTAATCTACTTAAAAGAGACCTAATTTTTTAAAGTAGGAAACTTATTTTTGTAATAATATTTTGAAAAATTTTAACTGCTTGAATGCAGTCATTTATTTATTTTTATCCATCTCCAGAGCATCTTAAAATTTACAGCTACTTCGAAAATGTGTTTTTCTAAAAAGAATTTACTACACACCAATGATATGAAAACATAACATTTTTACCACATCTAGTTTACATCAGAAAACTATCACAGTGCACTGGTATTTTCACTCTAATCACTTGAAGCTATTGTAGACATAATTCTCAACAATCATAAATTCTCAAGGAAAATTCTAAAAAGAACTGTTTTAACAAACATTTCAATAACTTTAAAGTGTCATTTATTTAATAACTTAGAATAAACAGCTTATGAATAGGTATGCTCTATGTCTTTTAATCTATAGCCCAGAAGGCTAAAAGTAATGCTATGTTTTCCAGTCACTGTCAGAAAAGCATTCCCCCTAACACTGAGTAGAATTTCTTCTACACAGGCTGATACCCACTTTGAATTTAGCTGCAAATATTAGTTGGGTACCTTCATTCATATTTTAGCAGCAACATCTAAAGGATTTTGCTCATTCTATTTATAATTTTATAACCTATATATAATTTTATAATACCCAGGTGCACTGTAGACTGTTCAGCTCATCTCAAGCTGTTTTAACTTAAAATGTATCAATCAGTCCCTACTTCCTGACGGATTTTTTTCTTCCTGAAATGAACCTATTGCCCCAGTGTCAGGTATGCCTGAGAGAGGTGCTAACTCATTTATGGTCTCAGACTTACTGAATTGCTTCTCCTTATCCAATTCCCCCTTCAAGGGCCTAATTTTCCCTCTGCCTTTGTCTTTCCTGAGCAAGTCATTATAAAAAAGAAATGTAGGAAATGATGGATGATTATTTTAAAAAAAAAGGAAATAGCCGTTCTTTCACCCAATACTAGGTTTCCTGAGAAAGTAAATTCCCCGGCTCCCCTATACTTCCCTGATGCTACCTGTGTTGTTTCATCTAATACTCAGATAATTTAGATTAGAAAAATGTTTCTGGTGAGAGCATCAGCAGTAGAAATAACAGTTAAATTTTTCTTACTCCTGCTCCCCTGGTGTCTTGTTGTTAATGTTTTGTTTTGTTTTTTTTTTTTTTTTTTTGAGACAGAATCTCACTCTGTTGCCCAGGCTAGAGTGAGTGCCGTGGCATCAGCCTAGCTCACAGCAACCTCAAACTCCTGGGCTCAAGCAATCCTTCTGCCTCAGCCTCCCAAGTAGCTGGAACTACAAGCATGCACCACCATGCCTGGCTAATTTTTTCTATATATTTTTAGTCATCCAGCTAATTTCTTTCTATTTTTAGTAGAGACGGGGTCTCGCTCTTGCTCAGGCTGGTCTCGAACTCCTGAGCTCAAGCGATCCTCCCACCTTGGCCTCCCGGTGTGCCAGGATTACAGGCATGAGCCATCCTGCCAGGCCTGTTGTTAACTTTTTAACCCTACATAGGTATTGCTTCTGTATTTAAAAAGTAATTGATTGCACCATTCAAAAATAGAGTAAAATTCCAAATATGGGAAAGGAGGAAATGCTGATCCTAACAGGACTACAGAAGGCATAACGTAATTGCTACTGCTTGAGGGAAAATGTTGATAAAGGCAATAAAAGCCTTTAAACCTATCAAGAGGTAAGCCTATATTTTTCTGGAATTTATAAGATTTTCAGGAAGCATGAAAACACAAGGCTTTTGTGAAATATCATTTTTTTAAATGCATGAAATTCATTAAGTTTAAATTAATGGAAGGATTAAGAAATACAGACTTTAAGTGAAACATACTAGCACTTTTACTCTAATTCACTATTCCTTGTAAGTATATTAGAGATCATATTAAACTGAATATATATAACCCAAGATCTAAGTTAAACTAAGCCATAGAAAAAGTATAATAAATGTGATTGGAAAGTATAGCCATTTATCAGTTATTGAAGGACAAAGGACATAGCTGAATTTGAATCTAGCTTTTTAAAATTGTAAACTATTTTAAGGGACACTTTTGACGTCCCTGTGACTGTGAGAGCTGGTTATGAAACAAAGAAAGCCTTACTTTGAGTCAGATACAAGATTTCTTCCAAGTGCCAATTTCAGTGTTCTGGAAAATACGCATTGGTTAGCATGAAGTCTTTCTTGAACATGCTTCTCAGGTAAGGGTCAGCTAAAAAAAGTTCAACACTTGAACTTTGAACAATTTGTTCTACTTGAGAAGTAAAGTAATGCTAAATGATAATCAAATTTACAGGAAATTCAGCACAGCAATGAAACTCTTCATATTATGCTTAAGGCTTTTGGATTCCAGCCCTTTCTCATATATGGGTCCAAAAGATGGCTTCTTCCACAGCAATTTGGAGAACAACCTTGAAACTGCCTCACAAAAGTCAGGCACCTGAGTGACCCTAATGGCCTCATGTATATCATATTATTTAATTCATTCAACATCTTTATAAAGAGAGCATTACACTTTGTCCCATGTTTATAGCCTAAGAAATGGAGCCTAGGACAATTTAAGTTCACATAGCATGAAACTAGCCAAAAAAAAGAAGTACAAACAAGAGGTCTCCAAGTGAAAATCCCATGTACTGTTTAATACGCTAGCTAGAATTTGTCACAGTGTCCTATAGCCTTTATGTAGAAATAATATAAAATTGGCAAAACTTTAGGGGGGCTTTCATAAGATCACTTATTAAGGAGACTCAGAAATTATTCATTATACACAGGTTAAAAAATAGGAAAAGTTACATGCTATTGAGTCATTTTATGTCTCACAGGGCCAGACACGCTTTCCAGATGTAAATTGCAATGTTTCATTTGCGTTTTTCTCTTTTTAGGTTTCCTCACATATTTGATTGATTGATTACAGTAATAAACAGCAACATTAACTTGTTATTTCAAGTTGAACGTCTATAAACAGTGACAAAGTATTCACTGGAAGTTTGGGGATTTCTTGGTATCTTTCATAATGTCTTGAAAGATGGCCAATGTGTTTTGCTCATATAGCTTTTCTTAAACTGTGAGAACAGCATGTTCTAAGTGTAAGTGTCAATCTTCGACAAGCAGAGACCTGAAATAAAAACATGAGTCACAGAAAATGTATAAGAAGTGACTTTCCCTTCATGTACTCTACGTAGACTTTGAAGAGCTTATTGATGGGGCAAAAGAATTCTCCATTAGTCAAAGAAAATAATTAACTAAACCATTAGTAGGGGACTGAAGAAATGGTTTCACAATGACACATCACATCTCTGCACTATCCTCTTTTGAATGAAGCAAGAAAAGTTGGAACTGTGCCCTTGTGGACAACATCCCCAGTGTTGAATTGAGAGCACATGTAGAATGAGAGTCATTCATGCCATGCAATGCCGGACAGTATAGGGCATACAAAAAGGAATAAAATCCAGACTGTGTCCCAGGAAACTCCTTATTTATAAGGAGATACAGAAATTCAAACTATTATCATTATTGTACTACAAACTGATAAATATAATTCTGAATTTATAACAATATTAAGAAAGTGCAATAATACAAAAAATTTGCCTACAGATATTAGAAAAACTTTCCCAATTAAAACATTGTACAGAGTGTGATAGAATATCTCACACAAAGAAGAGGAATAAGAGAAAAAACAGACAATGTAAAAGTACCAAGTTGAAAAGACAATATGTCATCAGGGAACTACAGTTTCAATGAGCATGAGGAGAGGAGTAGCAGATGAAGGTGATGAGAAAAATTGAGAAAGTTCATTGTTGAGAAGACATTATCCAGATCCCAGGACTGGTCTCAGGTATGTCTTGGTAGCCCTGAAGCCACATTCCAGGGTAGTGGATCTCATATATTAAAAATAGATGAAATTCATGCAGATTAAATTAATTGAAAGATTGAGAAATACAGGCTTTAAGTGAAACGTATTTTTACTTTCACATATATGCATAAAAATTACTTTTAGCTTGTTCTGAAAAAAATAGATTCTGATCATATCAGAGATCCTAACCCAGCAGGTCTGAAGTAGGGCCTGAGACTTTTGCCTTTCAGCAAATCCACTGGGTGTTACGGTGCTGAATCACTGCAGAACACACTTTGAAAAATACTGTCCTACGGCTTCAAGGTGGGAGGCACCTTCTCCAGAGCTCTCATAGATTATGTGGCTTGGCCAAGGGAAATCAAGAGAATAGCGTAGTTTCCAACACTACTGGAGAAGAGTTTCATTACTATCTACAGAAAACAGGCTCAAGGGCTTTGAAGATTATACCTTACTTTAAGTCGGAGGTGGGAAAATGTATCAATGAGATTTAGAACAGTAATTCACAAATTTCAGTATACATAAGAATCACCGAGGCTGGGCACGGTGGCTCACACCTGTAATCCTAGCACTCTGGGAGGCCCAGGTGGGAGGATCACTTGAGGTCAGGAGTTTGAGACTAGCCTGAGCAAGAGCGAGATACCGTCTTTACAAAAGACAGAAAAATTAGCCCAGCATAGTGGCGCATGCCTGTAGTCCCGCTACTAGGGAGACTGAGGCAGGAGGATCGGTTCAGCCCAGGAATTTAAGATTGCACTGAGCTATGATGATGCCACTGCACTACAGTCTGGGTGACAGAGTGAGATTCTGTCTCAAAAAAAAAAAAAAATCACCCAGAAGACTTGTTTAGAAATATAGGTGTCCTGTCCTCCACTTTCAGAGTTCTTGATTCAATAAGGTCAAGGACTTTACATTTTTAATGTCACATATCAGTGATTCTGATGCAAATAATCTTTTGAAGACACTGGAAAACATTGCTCCAATGGGATCCCTATAAGCATTTTACAACACTGATGTGCTTGTCAGCTTCTTATTAACAGGTTTACTCTGACTTATTTTAGAACTGGAGTAGCTATCCACTTTAAAATTCACAGATAAAACAGATAGCAGACAAGTTAATCTAATTTGATTATCCTTTACCTTCATATAATGATTACTTAATACTCAAATGCTTTGCTCTTCAGCATTATAATTATCTGTCTAAAGAGTCATTTTCTTGATCACCATTCTATAAGATTTTCAGGTAATTAGCATGGGAAAACTATTTTCATTTATCGCAGTTACTTCTCAATGACATGATTTTTAGCCAATTAGAGATTTGTTTCATTTCAGTTAATGAGTGTAAATTATTAAATAAGCAACAAAAGCCAATATTTAGGATCAGAATTTCCTATTAGAAACTATAAAACAACAAAAAAGTCAATGTGCACTTAACTCCACTGTAAAGAAGTTTACAACATAATTATATTTCTGTTGGCTCTACCAGGGAAAGATTTTAAAGGTTAGATTTCCCATTAGCAAACTTGAGTTTGGTATTACTATGGTAAATCAGAAGCCAGTTTTAAAGTATACTTTACTGATAATGTGTCATTTATTAGCTCAGCAAATTATGTAACAAGAGATCTAGAGTAAGAACCTAAGCTGTATACACACTGCAAATGTGGGCATATTTGGGCAGGCTTGATGGCAACAGGGCAGTGAGGACCAGTGCTCTTTCTCTTGCCAGGAGAAAGTTATCTCATAGATGAGATTATCTGCCAACTGAGATCCCAATAGGAACCAGGAAGCTAGTGGTCATGTTTGTCTTGTTCACTGCTCTAACCCCAGCGCTTAATATTGAGTCTGCCATATTGTAAGTAGTGTATTTAATAAAATATTTGTTGAGTCAAACCCTCCCCCCAGACAAAAGAAAAACAATGAACACCATTTGATCTCCCAGACAGTGCACCTGGTGAAGAAAGAGCTCATTCTCCTTCTTTATGAGAGAGAGTCTAGATAGGTAAGAGTAGTCAAAAGACTGTTCTGAGAATAGAAAGAGGCAAGATGTTAGTGATCATGGAGATTCATTTCCTGGCTTAAAGCCTGGGGAAACATGAATTTCATTTACACTAAATTCCACAAGAAATAATTTGGGTCAATTACGACTAATTATGACTTTAAAACCTTATTTCTAAAACTTTATTTACAAACGTGATTTTCACATATATCTTCTTTCTCTACTCACCTTTAAAGATAATACATTTTAGAGTTAATGACAGAAAAAGTGATTATTCTGTTGGAATAAGAATTTGAAAGCAATAACTTTTGCAGCTAACCTTTGTAAGAGAACTTTAAGTCTCTTTTCCATTCCACAGAAGTGTATTTGTACTAGTCTATGAAAAACAGTTATAAGCATTTGGAAGCCTTGATGAAGTAAAATGATCTGTGCCATTACTTATAAAAATACCCTAGAAACTTAAACAACTGATATAATAAATATTTTTAATAAAATGGAAACAAATAACATTTAGATAGTTGTCACTCTAAGTCTGTTCAGGCTGCTATAATAAAATAT
>CAUYSK010099030.1:0-106316 GCA_963575035.1 Avahi laniger
CATCCGCCAAGTACCCTGCGAAGGGGAGGATCACACCTTGACCCCAAATATGCACCGTTTTCGTGACTGGCTAAGAGCCTAGGCACTTGCATTACACTGCTTGGTTGGAATCCTGGCTTCCCCACCCACCAGCTGCGTGACCTTGGACAAGCTACTGGACTTCCGGTGCCTTAGTTTCTTCATCCTTAAAAATGGAGGTGATAACATTAACCACACTGCAGTGTTGCTGTGAGGATTAAGTGATGTCGTGTAGGTGAAGAACCGGGCAGGACCTGGCATACTAGGCACTTGATAAGAGCGAGCTATTATTAATATTATTGCTCCTTCCTTCCTTCCTTCCTTCCTTCCTTCCTTCCTTCCTTCTTTCCTCCTTCCTTCCTCCTTCCTTCCTTCCTTCCTTCCTTCCTTCCTCCCTCCCTCCTACCCTCTCTTCCTCCCACTTTCCACTAAAAACAATATTTTTTTAACTGTATAAATCACTGGAATTACCAAGACCCACAAGGCTCAGTAGCTCGCAGTTTTGCCCAAGGCCCCACACCCAGAAAGCAGACGAGCTAGGAAGACCCAGCTTTTAGGATTTCACTAGTTCCTGACTCCCGCATCACCCTCCCGCCCACCCCATGGGCCCTAACACAATGCCTTACACAAGTACATGCTCAGTGAATCCTTCAGAGTCGGTGGTGGTTAAGGACACAAATCTTAGAGCAATACTACATGGGTTTGAATCCCAATTCTGCCACTTATGGGCTGTGTGGCCTTGGGCAAGTTACCTAACCTCTCTGGGTTTCAGTTTCCCCACCTATAAACTGGAATTATGATAATGTGATTACCCCACAGGGCCGGGCTGAGGCTTAAAGGAATTGATAATAAAATACTTCTAGCAGTGCCTGGCACATAGTAAGCGCTACTTAAGTGTTAGCTATTGTTGTTGATTGGCTGAGCGAGGGCCAAGGCATCATTGCTGTTTAAGGGTCTCCCACTCATTTTCTGATACTTTTTCCCTCTCCAGGGGCTGCCTTGGGATTCGGGCAGAGAGTTAGAGCTCCGAGTAGATCTGCGGCAGAAGGTGCTTGTCCTCCTCAGTTCTCTTCTCATTCTCTGACAGAAAAGCTTCCTTTTTTAAACAGAACAAACGAGCGACGGCAAAGGACTGCTTGCTTCACAATGAAGTTTCCTTCCACGAGCCCTCCCCTTCCTGTCTTCTCAAGAGAGTCGGGTTTTTTCCGCCTTCAAGACATTTTTCTGAAGGAAAATTCCATCGGAAGAAGGAACACAAACAGGTCTCAGGCCTTATTGTTCTAACAGAAGGATGTGGATTCCTACAGGCAGTCAACTCTCCAGGGTCTCATTGGATCCACACAAAGACCAGTGGGGCGAGAAACGGTCATTCCCGTTACAGGGAGGCCAGGTGCTTGGGCTTCGTTCATGTCAGAGAACCAAGCTCTCTGGCTCCCTTCTTGTATCTGCTGAGCTGCTCAGGTGGTCCCCAAGGCCTAGTTTCTCCTTGGCTTCCTCCCTTGACTGTGGGTTTACGTAGAGTGGATACCTGGCCTGGAAGTTCATGGTGCAGTCTGGGGCCTTCAAACAGATGAGTATGAGAATCAGCCCGCCCATGGCCTCAGTTGGAGAGACAACAGGGAGTGGTTTGGACTGCGGCAAGCAGGAGCACACCTGCTGGTCTAACCCGGACAGCTGCTTCTAAGCACCTGCTACTTAAGCCCTGGCAATGTGGGCCCAGAACTCCTGGTTTTTCAGGAGAAGCTGGAAATCTGAATTATTAGGAATTTGAATTTTTCTGAAAGCTTGTGAATTACATTTTTAAAATGCTTCATGAGGCTGGGTGCAATGGTTCATACCTGTAATCCTAGCACTCTGGGAGGCTGAGATGGGAGGATAGCTTGAGCCCAGGAGTTCGAGACCAGTCTGAGCAAGAGCAAGACCCCATCTCTACTAAAAATAGAAGAATTAGCCAGGTGTTGTGGCGCATGCCTGTAGTCCCAGATACTCAGGAGGCTGAGGCAGGAGGATCGCTTGAGCCCAGGAGTTTGAGGCTGCAGTGAGCTACGATGACGTCATTGCACTCTACCAGGGGTGACAGAGTGAGACTCTGTCTCAAAAAAAAAAAAAAAAAAAGTGCTTTCACAAATCAAACCAAAGATATCTGTGGGTCAAATCTGGCCTTGAGGTTACTAGTTTAAAAATTGCTTTTATCCTCTGAAGTAAAGAAAGCTTAGAGGATGTCTTGGGCACGATTCTTTGCTGTGCTGGAATCCTCTCTACACCGTCTCTGGGATACGGCCGGTCAGCCGCCAATCAGCTCCTGCCCCCACAGTTCCAAAAAACTGTGAACTCTAAAGGCAGACTGCCTGGGTTCGACTTCCAGCAATACTACGCAATAGCTGTGTTGCCTTATGCATGTTGCTTGCTTGATCTATCTGTGCCTCAGTTTCTTTATCTGTAAAATGGGGATGGTAATAGTATCCACAGAGTTGGATGAGGGTTAAGTGAGCTAGTATATAAAAAGTCCTTAGTTAAGGCAATGTGTCCATTATTATTTTTTCCTCCTTCCTGGGTTACACTTTCGAGTGCTTTCAACTGTTCCCCATCCTCCACGTTTTCAGTATCCCGTCCGTCCTGTTTGGAGGGTGAGCCAATGTGGCCCCATGATCCCTGCCTCCTGGTAATCTCGCCCTTGCAAAATCCCCTCCCCTTGAGCGTTGGCAGGGCTGTGACATGCTTTCAGCCAATAGAGCATGACGCAGGTGACAGGAAGTGCGCGATTATGTGAACGCGATCGTGTTCCACGAGACCGCAGAGCCCATCTTGGGAGGAGACGCTCTTCCCTGATGGCTTCGAAGAAGCAAATTCGCCACATTGTGAGCTGCCTGTGGGATCATCTCGTGGCAAGAGGCTGAGGGTGAACTCCAGCCACAGCTGGCAAGAAACAGGAACTGAGTGTTGCCAGTAATCACGAGAGTGAGGCGTTAGATCCTTCCTCAGTCGAGTTCCAGAATGAAACTGCAGCCCTGGCCAACGTCTTTATTTGAACCTTGGGGGGACCCAGCTAAGTCATGTCCAGACTCCTGACCCGCAGAAATCACGAGATAATAAGCATGTGCTATCATAAGCTGCTGAGCGTGCAGCAATATTGTCATGCAGCAATAGATACTAGCCACAGTGATACCTGTCCCTCATTTACCCGACTTTGGAAACTCTAATGTGTCAGTGGCCTATTTAAAACAGGAGCCCTGGAATAAAACAGCCACATCACAGCAGGCATTATTTGCACCCTGCGTGAGGTGTGGCTGCAAAATAATGTCACTGATTTTCTAAATGGCACAGGAGAACACATGCATGCAAATGCTCCTGTTTATAGCAGGGCAGGGCTTGAGCCCCGACTGTGTGCAAAACACTGGGGTGCATCCTGGGAGTCAGAGGGGCCGTCTCCCACCTTCGTGCCCCATTCTGAGGCAGCCACGCTCCCTGGCTCCAGGTGTGATCGCCTGATGCGGGTGATGTCTGTAGCTCCCATGTGGTCTGTTTTCCTCATAATTCTCTTCCTTATTCTGTTACTTTTCTCCATCAAAGAAGCAGCGGAGGAAGAAAAATCCCCCAAACAGGTGAACTCATGTGGTCCTATTTCAGCTGGAGGGGATGAGGGGGCCATGCAGTGCCGCTCTGTGTTGCCCCGGGTTACACAGACACTCTGTGGTTCATGAGTGGCAGAGGCAGGGTTAGAATCACGGCTTCTGATGCTTGGTCCTTCCTTGTGAGTACTACGAAGTTGACACCACGGCTCGGGGTGGAGTCTCGGTGCCACATGTTGTCAGAGGGCCCCTCCCACTTTCTTTTTGTTCTTGGGCAAATGGACTCTGTCCTCTGAGCCTCAGTTTCCTTCTCTACAAAATGAGCTACTAGTACTCACTCTGCAGGGAGTCCTCCCAGGCTGCCGGGTAACGTGCAAACTTCACGGCTCCCAGCACGTGGCAGAGGCACGTGGCTTGCTCCCCTCAGTACGTTCTTCCACGAGGATTTAAAGTGCTTGGGCATCCCACTGTGCGCTCAAGTGCCTGACATTTTCCCAGAGGGTGTTTTCCCAGATCAGAAGGACCTCATCAAACTTCCCCTCCTCTGAGAAGTGCTCTCTCATTCCCTTAACTAGAGGAGCCCCTGGCTGCTTCACCTCCCACAAGTCACTCTGCTCTTCATCTCCATGGCTCTCGGGACCCACTAAAATGGTTTCGCTATTTCTGCTCTGCTGCCTGTCTCCACCTGCCAACGTGAGCCCCTCAGCTCCCAGAGAACCTGTCTTGCTTTTGCCTATGAGACTTGGCCTGAAGATGAAGAGGAAGAGGAAGGAGAAACCCAAGGAATTCAAACTACTTCAAAGCAGAAAAACAAAATACAGCATTCTAGCAAAATATACTCCCATGTGCTCACTGTGCACTTCCTAAGCAGTGCTAAGCCCTTAACACGGGGTATCTCGTTTAATTCTCCTATCAGCCTTCCTTAGAGATAGGCACTCTCGGGGCCCCTAATTTAGAGAGGAGGAAGCAGAGGCCCAGAGAAGGGAAATCTTTTGCCTAAGGGCACACGGTGAGAAGTGGAGTTAGTGTTTGGAATGCAGGCCTGTCTGCCTCCCGGCCTGAACCTCTCCACGTGCAAAAGCTGATGGTACCCTTATTTTCAGGAACTACATACTGAAATATTTAGGGGTAAAGGGGAATCCTGTCTGTAATTTACTCTTAAGAGGTGAAAGAAAGCGAGAGGGAGGGAGAGAGAAGGAGGGGAAATGTAGTCATATGTTAACATTTTGGAAGTCCAGGCAAAAGGTATCTGGTAATTCTTTGAACCACTCTTGTAACTTTTCTATAAGTCTGGATTATGTCAAAATAAATATCTTTTTAAAAACTCATAGTGGGAAGAAGATGCAACTCATGTCACAACAGGAGGAAGGACACAGATCCTGCTTGGCTAGGATAAAGGGGAGAGCTGCAGGGGCCTGGAAGGCAGGCCGAGTAGCCAGGCTGCAGCAGGAAGGCCACGCACAGGCAGCACTCACGGGACCAGTGACGACACTCTGCCTCTAGCCAAGTCTGCCCATCCTTGGGCCTCTCGAAGGTGCCAGCTTCTGACCCCAGCTTGCTTATTGCTATGGTTACCCACAGGCAGGTGCACAAACACACACACACACACACACACACACACACACACACATGGCGAAGGAGGGTGCCTTCCACCACCGTGTGGTTTCCACTCTAGTCGTTCATGCAACACACCTTCCTCTCCATCCCAGGACAGCAGAGGGACACTGGGGTGCTGCTGCCCTGTGACTGTCGCCCGGGGAAGTGGAAGCAAACACCCTCTACACAATCAGAAAAGTGCCCAGAGAGGGTAATTAATGCCTCTCAGGTCACACAGGTAGAAGAACTGGACTAGAACATCAGTGTCATGGGCTCCCAAGTGCTTACATTCTTGATTCTTTCTACGGCCATCGTTCTGCTACCAGAGGGCATAGCTAGCCTGGAGATCTGATTCCCTCCCTTGCAATGCAGACCCCACCTTTCTGCTGACTTCTAGAGCAGATGTCTGTGGGGGAAAGTTATGCACGGCCATCCCAAAACATGGGCTTTGGAGTCAGACAGACCTTGGTGACATCACTTCCTGTGCGGTGATCTTGAACAAGTGACTTAACCTCCCTGGGCTCCAGTTTCCTCATCTCGAAAATGAAGATGATGCTATCTGCTGTGCTGGGTGGTTGTGAAGATTCTCTATTTCCAAAAACATTTATTGAGCCCTGATCTGGGTACTGAGGAAGTAGCAATGAAGAGCACAGACATCTTGCATTTTCTTTCTAACTGGAAAAGGCAATTAATAAACATAGAAAAAATAAATTAAGATTTTTTTTTTTTCAGAGAGCAATAAGACCTGAATAGAAAATAAATGGGAAAAGCAGGACAGTGGGAGGCATCAGGGACGGGGATGGTGGAGCTGCTCAGCTCGGGCGGGCCTCTCTGAGAAGGTGACATCCACGCTGGAGGCCGAGGAATGAGAGGGAGCTGGCCGGCCACGGCAAGACCCGGGGAGGCAGAGGGAGGGTTCAGAGCCGTCTTTGAGATGGGACTGAGCTCGGCGTGGTCAAAGGATGAATAGGATGCCGGCGTGGTGGGAACGTAAGGGAGGGTCAGGGACACAGGGGCAGACACATAGCAGGGCTGCGTCACACTGGGTCTCGAAGGGCATCCACCATAGAGTTTTGAGCAGGAAAGTAATATGATCTGATTTTTTTTTTCTTGGAATCAGATAATACAGTCGGTCCTCCATGTCTGTTGATTCTAAATCTGCAGATTCAACCAACCACGGATTGAAAATATTCAGAAAAAACAAAATAATTAAAAAAATATGCAAATAAGAAAACAATATAACAACTATTTACATAGCATTTCCATTGTATTAGGTATTATAAGTAATCTAGAGATGACTTAAAGTATATGGGAGGATGTGCGTAGGTTATATGCAAATACTACACCGTTTCATTGCAGGGACTTGAGCATCCGTGGATTTTGGTATCACGGGGGCCAGGAACCAGTTTCTCCCACAGATGCTGCCGACAGCGAGGGGTGACTATACATGTAATGTTACTGATGCAGACCCTGGCACAGGGCGGCTATTTAATAACGGATAGCTCTGTCATTGTTTATCCTTCCTAGGCGTTGCCGCTATCATTGCAGACTTCCAGAAGGTGGGAGGCCCATGCATACCTTCATTCTAGGGGCAGTGCCCCTGGATGCACCTGACCAGGGAAGGGGGAGAGGAGTCGGAGCAACTCCTACCCTTTAACTTCCTCCCTCCTCTCTGCTGCCCCCTCCCCCACGCCAGATGCCAGCCACCTCTGCCAGGCCAAGGGGCAGCCAGGGTGGGATCACTGGGCCCCCCTCCAGCTGGCTCCAGCTCCAGGCCTCTGAGCCGCCTTCACTTTGCCTTAAAAATGCAAAGCATTCCAGCCATTTTAATTGCTAGGCGTTGCATAAGCCGGCGACCAGTTCGTACAAAGGAACAGACAAAAAATGATTTTTCAACATGCCTTCAACCTGCCCCCTCCTTTCCCCCCGAAATCAGCCCCCAATCACTGGCTCCGAGGCCTTGAAAAGCACTTCAGGTATGTGCAACCTCTTTTCTGGTTTGTTGATGTGACATCAAGGTCTTTTTTTCTCTAAATACTTGAGGCAAAAGCAGTCCCAGCTACCTTCAAGTGGTTTGGAAAGTCACTGGTCATATTCCTACTTGAGACGCTGGGGCTATCAGAGGCCTCCACGTTATAGACACTGAGAGCTTTGCTGTAAAACACAGTTCAGTGTGCAGTGGGTCTCTCTGGGCACCAAGTCAGGGAGATTTTAGTTCCTGAAATTCTAAAATGACTTCAAGGTAAGGTATTCCTAAAGTGGGAACTCCGAACACAATGTTTCACAGTGCTTTGGTGCGGAGAATTACTTAAAAGTTCGTTATGTGACCAGGGAAGCCCCCACGTTTCCTGATTCTGAATTTTCAGTAGCCTCTGTACGCTTTCTTAACTAAATCTAATCTAACAAACTGTTGGCTGTTTACTGTGTAGCGGGCATTGTGCTAAGTACTCAGAAGAGAAAACTCAGGTAGCCCTGACAATCAGCTCACTTTCTAAAGAGGGGAAGTGAAGCAAAAAACTGACAATCCCAGGACAGTGTGACACATTTCAAGTCAGACCATCTCTGATGGGCGGTGCCAGCTTCGGGGGAGGAAAGGCTACTTGAAGGTTGTCTTATTAACAATATTGACAGTGGCCATTCGTTGATCGCTGACTCTACCAAGCATTCTGCTAAATCCTTCCCATTTACCACCTCGTATTCCTTACAACTCTGTAATGCTGTCCCTGTGATAAGGGAATCGAGGCACAGGAAGGTTAGGCTACTCGTCCAAGGTCACACAGCTAAGAAAGGGCAGTGGTGTGCTGGTTGAACAAAAGCTCTGCAGGACGAAAGCCCTGATTTGTAACACTCGCCAGTTTCTGTGTGTACATACTCCCATCCTGGCCACTTTTCATTTTCCAGTGTGATGTCGCTGAATGTCGAGTTGGGAAGAAAGTGCAGTAGCAGACCATCCTGTAACATTTCCACCACACAGATGGCAATGGCCTCCAGAGCACGGATAAGAGTATAGCATAATAAAATATTAAGAAGTGATGAGTGTAAAATGTTCATTACCCTTGCTTTTAGTATAATTTATTAATTGTAACTTCACATAATTAGATTTTTAATAATGGCTGTAATTAACTACCAACTTGTAAAATTCCTGAAAATTTATTAATAACAATCGGCTCTCAGAAGCCAGCATGAGCCGGCTCCAGCACACTGCCAGGGCTCCAATACCTTGCTCTTCACCCGGACAGGTAAAAGTAGCCAGGTGAGAGGAGAAAAGACAGTCGGGGTCAAGGGAACAGCATGAACAAAGACCTAAGACACGAATACCAGAGAAAAGAAACACAATAACATTTAGTGTTTACGAAATGTTTTTAACTCATCACCAGAGTACAAACTGAGTGAGGAGTGCAGGATTGGACGGTGAGCTGTAACTTCTGGCTCTACCGCTTATTAGCTGTGTGCCCTCAGCCAAGTTACTAAACTTCTCTGTGCCTCAGTGTTCTTTTCTATACAATGGGTGTGACGATAATAGCCCCTACATCACAGAGTTGTGAGAATGAAATAGATTTATACTTGTAAAGTACACAGAATGAGACTTGGCTCATCATAATGCTCAGTAAATCTTAGTCCCTTACTATTTGATCTTTGCAACTGCTTCTGTGAATTTGATATTTGTCCTCATTCTACAGAGAATAAATATATGCTTAGAGAGCCACAGAGATGGAGGAGAAAGAACTCGAACAAATGTTCTGATTCTAACTTCTGTGCTTGTTCCACGGGCTGGGGAGGACACGGGCCTCACCGAGTCCTGTTCCAAGGAGGGTCTGCTGACAAACTCGATGCCCTACTAAGTGTCTTTTCTGGTAGGGGCCACAGCTAATTCACGTTTTCATGCACCTCGATTGCTGGGTACAGGCAAGGGGAAGGAAGACCCATCTGGTGGTGGAAACCGGGCACCGGCCTGTTGTATCCCTTGCTCTTTCCCACATGTTCACTCTGCGTGAAGAAGCCGGGCAGCAGGGTGGTCAAGAGTGTGCGCTCTGGCTTTGAGTTCCAGCCCTGCGGCATCCCGGCCACGTCATCCTGAGCAGGGGACATAATCTCTCTGCACCTTAGTTTGCATAGCTTCCCAAAAGGGACAATGAGGATAATCTCATCTCCTTCACAGCTTCTGCTATAAGAGTCAGTATGAATTAATATATGCAGACTACCTAGAAGAATGCCTCGCACCCAGTAGGTGCCCTGTTAAGAATCAGCTATTATTATTGAGGTTTTGTTTTTCTCTTCCTCCTCCCCCTGACCTTTCTTTGGGTATCACTCACATGGCCAAAGGGGACACAGGAATATGCTTCTCCTTCATATGCAGGAGCTTGAGAGCAGGGGCTGGTCTCATTCATCTTTATATCCCCAGGGCCACACCTGGTCTACAGAGGTTCTCAATTTACTGTGTGCCGGGCTCTGTGCCATGTGCCTTATTCCCATACGGTGTTTGATCCACATGAAAATCCTATGAAGTATGAATCTCTCTTCCATTTTACCATGAGGCATCTGAGGCTCAGAGAGGTTAAGACACTTGTTCAAGGTCACAGTGAAAACATGAAGGAGGATTAAAAAGGCAGGCTGACATCATAGGCCTTGATCTCTAACACCCTTGTCAGGCTGCCTTCTAGAATATTCCACTGGGAAATCTTGAGAGATCCACTCAAGCCAACCCCCTGGTTTTATATTTGAGGAAAGGGGGTTCACTGATTTCCTCAAGGTCAAACAGCTATTGTGCATGGCAGAACTAGGACAAAAACCTGGTATGTTGCCTCAATCTCATGTTTGACATTTCAGGAGGAAATGAAGCCACATTCAGTAGCTGCTGATCAGTACTGATCAGTATGCCATCGGCTTGCCCCGTCTGGGCCCCGTCTTTGTAATACAAATGTAATTTCCCTGTGGCATCTATTCAAATTCTGAGTAAAGAAGGGCATACCCACACCCCCAGAAATTGCCTGCCAACTTATTTCTCCTGCCCTCTCTCCACTGCAGACCAGACAAAACAAGAGATGCATCTCCCCAGTCTAGTGACAAACTCCCTCCTCGGCCTTCAGGGGTAGGTATTACATCTCTCTCTGCTTGTTTGCAGCACATAATGATCACAGGCTCTCAGCACTTGATGAGAACCCAAAAGACAAAGAGGAAATCGCCAGCACTGCAGATGCAGCTATGAACCTACGGGCACGTTGACTTTGCCATCTCCGGGGAGAGTGCTGGTTTGGGAAGAGACTTCCAGGTCTGAATCACAGCACTGCCATTTCCTTGTTTGTAGGAAACTGGACATGCAAATTAACTTCGTTGAGCCTCAGTTTTCTTGATCATAAAATGGGCCTACAATAGTATCTACGATTTAGGGTTGGGAGGATTCAAGGGACTACTGCATGGAAAGTGCCTTGTACATAGTAGGTACTCAACTAACGTGAATTCCTTTCTCTTTTTTCTTACCTTAGAAATTTTTTTCAGTTCATCATCCAAAAGTTGATGAAAATTACATGGCAGGGAAATAATTACTTGTTAAATATCCCTCGTGGGATCCGCACTGAATTAGAGAGGCCTGGAGTGATGCAAAGATGACAAGGTGCTACGGGGCCTAATTCCTTGTTTGCTTCTGTCAGGAATCCTGTGCCCACTGCTCTGGGCCTGTTCTGTGTCCATAAAATGAGAGGGTTGGACTTGGTGATCCACAGCTCTCTCCGAGCTCTGACCTTCTGTCTTACCATGATGTGGGTTTCCAAACGCCTCCCTGCTCCCTGGTTGGGTACCCAGCTCTGTGATCTTGACTGTCCCACTGTAGTTCTTACCACCAACTACTGTTTAGTTTTTCTCTCCCATTATACTGGGAACTTCTTGGGAACAAGTCTATGCCTTGTTCACTGGTACATCTCCAGGGCCTGGCGTAGAGCAGTAGATGCTCTGCCAATGTTTGGTGAAATATTTGAAGGAGAGAGGGAGGGAGGGAGGGAGAGAACTCTGTCCCTTTCCTCCAAAGAGTTGATAATCACATTATGGCACACAAGCCGGGAGGCACCTAGGTGGGACAATCAGGAGGAAGGGTGCACCCACCACTTGCAAATAAGGCCACCTGTATCATGGAAACCATAAATTCATGCACCATAAACGTGCTTAGCTATCCATGGTAGTGAATTGAAGCATGGTAAGGGCAGAGTTGAAAATCTGGGAATACCAGAGCCCAAACTAGTTGACCTGGAGGTAATCTTTGGATGGCGACTGTAATCTAGAATATAAAAACCAGAAGAATTGCAATGTTCCCCAGTGCAGAAAAAGTCTGGGGGAAAAAGTGGGGACTGGCCAGTCTGGTGCCAAGAACCAGGAAGACCCAAGAGCCCAAAGTTGGCATTGCGTGTCTGGCATTGTCACTGTGCAGCGAGAGGGGCTGTGGCTAGCGGGTGTGAGCATCGTCACTTTCTGGGCAAAGCCTTTGCTTCCACCGAAAGGAAAATTCCAAAGTATCTCAGCTGAGAGACCCTTCTTTGATAACTTCAATCCCTGTGTTCTGACTCTGCACACATCAAAGCAACCTTTGGTGAGAAACTAGCTTCACGTGGAGCTCTCTATGACCGTCAGGAGAAAAACATGGGGGTTCTATCGACATGAGTTCTCCAGCCTATGGGACAATGTACTATCTCAGGGGAAACAAGAACAGTGGGATCGTGGTTGGTCTGCTGGTCTATGAGTCAGCTGTGTCCCTGAGACCGAACAACTCTGGGAGCCTCATTCCGTTGAGTTTCTGGACCCAAAAAGCTGGATTCCAGAACCTTTGTTGTGGTCAATTTGTGAAAGTGATACTCTGACCCTCCCCTTATTCTTGACATTCATTGGTTAGTTTATTCTTTTAATATTTGTTAAGTGCCTACTATGTGCAGGTGCTGTGCTAGGCCATCAGAGAAGCGCCTGGATTTGCTTGCTGTCTGGAACAGAATCAGGCATATCGACCACGGGGAGAGGTGTCCAGCTGGAAGCCTGGAGGGTCCAGTGAGGGTGGGACGGGGGAAGCGGAGGAGCGGCACGGGAGCAGTCAATTCTGCTGGGGCAGACGGAGGACTGGGCTGAATCCTGAGAGGTGAATATGTGATTCCTGGCAGAGGAGGGTGGAGGAATATCCTGGTGGAGGGTGGATTCCAGGCTCAGAGAGCATCACGAACAAGGCTCAGAGGCAGGAACTGATAGCTGGAACACAAGGGTGGAAGATGGGAGTGAGGGCAGCGTAGGTTTTGGAGAGAGAAATGAGAATAGGACTTGCCGTTGTGCAAGTGTAAGGGTAGCAATCGCATTGTATTATATGTGAACGGCGCCTCCTCCCACTGTGGCCTGTGGGGCCCAGGGAAGACCAGATGACAGAGGGCCTTGTACGTCTTTGGAGTTTTAAGACTTTGTTCAGATAGCCATGAGAATGGGTGAATGATTTCAAGCAAAGAATAGCATGATTTCAGATTTATATTTTTAAAAATTTATAGGAGCAGCAGAACGAAAGTTGAATTTGATGGAGAAAGACTGTGGTCAGGCTAACCAATTATGTGACTATTACAATTGTTGGGAAAGACTCTATGGAGGCCTAGTCCAAGGCAGAAATGGTAAGAACTGGGAGAAGGGGATGGCGAGAAGAGATACGTAGAGAGAGAATCTCTAGGACCTGGTGAACAACGGTGCCACCCTCGGGACTGAGAGGAGATGACAATGAGTTTTGGACAGGGAGTCCAGGGAGGCCATGAGACCTCCAGGTGAGTTGTCCAGGAGGAAGCTGGTTTTAGAGACCAGGTGGCGTCCGTTCCAGTGCACAGAGTAGAAGGGTTGGTAGAGACCACAGGAGTGGGTGCCATTAGCCAGGGCGAGTGCGGAGGCTAAAAGGGAAGAGAAGGGTGCCAAGGAAAGAAAACTGGGAAACACCTGCGCTTTCATGTCAGAAAGAGCCTGAAGAGTCTGCCAAGAAGACTGGGAAGGTACAGTTGGAGAGGTGGAAAGCAAAAGCCCAGAGAGAGTGGAAAAGCCAAGTTTAAACAAGGATGCTACCAACGGTATTAGCTGCTCTTTGGACCGTCCCCACGGCACAGGACAAGACGGTTTCACTTCCAGCAGCTTCCGCTGAAGAGAACTCGAGCGCCTTGCAGAAATAAGATCGCCCGTGTCTAGCCTGGTAGGGGACCAACCACACGTCTATCCCATTCCTTCCCGAGCCACGAGAGCACCCAACTGAGACACCCTGTGTATTCTCTGCATGAAGCTGAGTGTGCAACCTTCAAAGAAACCACAGAGGAGCTACTTATTTTCAAAGGGAAAACACATGAACTCCATGGGCATAAGGAAGACATTAAAACAGGGTTGAGAAGATGTTGTTCTCCCTCCACTGCATATCACCCTTCAGAGAAATAATTGGCTGCCTGAGAATACAGTCATTAAAACACACACACACACACACACACACACACACACACAATGAGCTGGAATGTTTAACTCTGCTTCCTATTTCCCACCACCCCAGAAAACACAGGACACAACATGGCTTTGCTGCACACATCTATTTTCTGGCTTAAAATCACTGGGAGTCACTCCCCGTGGAAAGAAATATGGAAACGCCAACATTCAGGCGAATGCAACCAGAGACTCTGACTGAGGGGTCCTCGCCGCCCTGGCAGGGCTGCGGGAGGGCCGGGGCAAGAGACGGGCTGCAATTTTACTGCGGCGAAATTGGCTCCAGATGGAAGCCAGGCAAGGTGTTTGCTCCCGCTGCTCCAGACAGAGAGACAACCTGCGGTACCTGCCATCTGAGGCTCATAACTGCCCAGTGCTGGGCAGCACCCGCTGAGGGGCTGGCCAGGGCTCAGGGTGATGGGTGGACCAGGCTGGCTGTTGCTTGGAAAAGGCTATTTTGACCGTAATGACTTTCACATGGACCGTGGGGTTTGGGGGAAGGCACGGTGGCTGGGGGCTGGGGGTGGGGGAGGAGGGAGGGAAGCAAAGAGGTGCTTCCCTATGAGACAACAGAAATGACACATGTCTTGTCAGCACGTTCTCCAGGTTGGATTTCCAGAGCCCAGCTCTGCCCTGGAAGAGTGGGACCGTGGCATTCTCTGTGGTGTTCCCAGACCTCCCTAGGCCCCCCCAAACCCATGATTCACAGCTATGTCGCTCCCCAAGAGCACGTCTCCCCCTGGGGTTGACATGTGGCCAGCTCAGGGGTGGAGGAGCCGGTAGCCGCGGACCCAGACGGGATGTTGACCGAGAGTTTTGTGGCCACGGCAGATGGGAGGGGTTCGCTTCACCCACTCAAAGGCACCCGCACCCCACTGGCTAGCGTGGAATTGTGCCTGTCCCGCCTTCACAGCGAGACTGGCCGAGACTGCAGGCTGAGTGAAGGGGTGTTCTCTGGCTTATATCGCCCCCTAGCACCGGCCAGAGGGATAGAGCTTGGAGAGCTCTCCCAAGGAGCTACCACCTGCCTGTCTGAAACTGGAAAGGGGTCAGTGGTGCTGGTCATTGGACCCATTCAACCATATTTACTAAACTCTTTGTTACCAACCCTTGATCCTTGTCCTCAAGGGGCTTACAGTGCAAGAAGGGAAACGGGTGACCAATCACATTAGAATCATCCAAGTGTTGTAAATGAAGGAAATACAGGGTGCTATGGGGATACCTGAGGGGTGGGAATCAGAGAAGGCTTCTTGGAGGAGGTGGCAACTAAGCTGAACCTGAAGGATGTGGAAGAGTTCAATGAATTTTAGAGATCAAATAATGAAGATAAAAAAGATATGTTTCTTGGTCTTTCAGTGCTTATAATACAAGAGGCGAACATACAGATGAACAAGTAACTATAGTGGGCTCTCCCAGAAACAAGACCCTCAGTCTCTCCTATGTCTTTGCCATCACAGTCCCTGTGTGTCAAACCTGCATAAAAGGCAAGATCTATCTTCCTTTCAGAAACATTCACTTGTCCTGGAGAAGTTCCCATGGAATCTTAGACTTTTCAAGCATAGAAGGATCTTAAAGACCATGGAGTTCTATCTTTCATAAACGAGGAAACTGAGAGCTGGGCAGGTGACTTGTCCAAGGCAGGCACACAACTATAGCGAGGTTGGGAACAAATTTCAGGTTTTAACATTTTTTTCACCCTAGCCTCTTTTTGTCCCCCAGAAAGAAAGTTTTCATACATCTCTTTGTAGTGATATGTTTGGAATGTTTTCAAAAGGTATTAGAAAGTAATTTAGAAAGGGAAAAAACAAACACACAAGAGATAAACCTCTCACGAGTATAAAATGTATGTGCTCTGATTGGATCAGAGGGTGATTATTATCATAGTACAGAACTGTTTAATCAGTGTAAGTAGAAGTCCTCTATGGGCTGAGCACTGTGCAAAGAGACTCAAACAGATTTGTCTACGGATCTGAAAAGCAGACCCAGGATCTGTGAATGTCTGGGGTTTCCAAGGCCAGAGTGCAACCACTAGGCCACACCCTAATGGGCAAGTTTCTTCACCTGTCTCAACCTTATCTTTCCCACCTATAAAATGAGGATGAGTAGGCTCTGAGGTCATTTTTTGACCTCTAAATGTCTATAAACACTTCTTACAGATTCGAGCCTCCTATAACTTGATACAAAAAAGGCAGGCATGAACTCACCTTTCCTAGAAAAATTCCAAGAAAGGGAATACCACGGCAGCCTGGTAGGTTTGGGGATAGGCCAGACAGAGGTTGAAATGTCGTCAGTACTTCGTATTTATAAATCTATCATTGTTCTTAGCTGTCAAGAGAAAGTGGGTGCCCTTTCTCTTCCTAAGGGTGAGGACTGAGCTGACTTCACATGTGTGGGTAGAGGGGAGCCACTTCAGCTTAGGCACAGGGAAGAACTTCTCAACTGAAAGTCTCTTGGGGTTCACTGAACTCCAGTGATGGGAAGGGAAGATGCGCGGACCAGCTTAGAATAGGGGGCAAGAGGAAGTGAACCCAAAGGCAATTTTGTTACCTTTCAGCTGGAAAAACAATCAGATTACACTTGTGTTTGCATAATTAAGTAGCTGCTGGAATCAAATACTTCAGATGCTTTCTTCGAGGAACCTGCTGCTCAAAGTTGAGCGGAAGTTAGCTACCTGGTGCTCCTATTCCAGGCAAGTCTTTTCCTGGGAGAAAATGTTGGCACTTTGGACAAAACTGTAATGTGAAAAGAAAGAAGAGAAGAGAGGGCCTCTGTCATATAAGATGCTTATCCAAAGTGGATTTGGTCTGGAAAGACTTGTAAAACCTTCCACATGACTGGCCCTGTGTGAGGATAAGCGAATCTCTTAAATCCCATCAAATATGCCCTCATGCAACTTGGGTCCTTGGAGGGGCCTCCGGGTGCCTTTTGCTCAGACCTCAACAGGCTATTGGCCACACCTATGTTCAAGTGTCTTGGGACCCTATTTTGTTCTCAGAGGGTTAAAAAGCAGGATGGCCCGATATCCTAGGCCTCAAAGTGTGTCTAGTGTGGTCGGGGAGGTAACACAACCATATCCTATGAATCAGTGAACACATGATGGAAAATCATCGAGGCAGGGGAACATCTCCGTAGGGGAACAAGACCGAAAAGTGTAAACACTGGTTTCCCTTCCCTATGGCTAAAACGTTTAAGGGGGAAAAAGGAGTTTAAAAACTTTTCTTAGAAATACCATCTCCCACAAATTTTTCACCTTTTGCCATCCCAGTGGCATTTCTCGGAGGCGTAAACAAAAAAGTTTCTGAGAAAGAGGCCAAACTCGCATTTCTCCCAGTCCTTGTAGCATTTCTACAGCCCAAACACACAAGTCTCTTTCTAAAAGGATGAGGTGGGGGAGAAAGAAAGAGAGACAAAAGTATAGGAAGACAGAAACCCCAGCTGCAAAAGGGTTTTGCACAGTTGGATCTAACGCTCCTCAAGTTCAGGGAATTACATGTCTCTCTTAAGATAAGAAGGGTCAATGCAAACGGGTGACTTGTGTTCCTGGCTGGGCACCAATCATCCCACCTTTCTGTGCTGTTTCCTCCTCTGGAAAATACAAATGATACTTGTGCTGGTTTTTCCAGCAGGCCACCACTTCCTCCTGCCCTTTCTACTTGCTGCTCTCCAAGTAAGCACAGGGCCTTTGCACTTGCTGTTCTCCCTGCCTGGTGCCCTCTCCCGTGGATTGCCCCAGGGCGGGTCCTTCTCCTTGCTCACTTCTCAGCTCGGATGGCACCTCCGGGTGACCTTCTCTTGCGATTCCACAGAATATGCAGGGCCCTTCTCAGTCAAGTCCAATGCATGGTTCTGTTTTGTTTTCTTCTTACATTAGCAGCACAGAACAGTACCCCGTGTATTCATGGATTTCCATGGGGCATGGGCTTTGTCTTGCTTATCTCAGCATCCTGAACAGTGTTTGTTGAATGCATATGCAACCCTGTGTGCTCCAGGGGAGCCCAGAAAACAACCGTCTATTATAGTCAGCTCCAAAAGGCAGACATATCTAGAAGAGTGAGAAAGAGAGAGAGAAAGCGTGCATCTGCCTGGGTCTTTCCCCTCTGCCCCTGCTCTCTTGCTCTCCCTAGAGAGGGTAGAGGCGTAGTATTTCGCATTTCGCCCTAGACGGTCCACCAGGCTCAGCCAAGGTCTCCAGGGCAGCGCCACCTCTGACCTGAGGAAGGGGTTGTGCTAGGGCGGGCGAGTGGTAGTTGGTGCTGGGTTGGGACAGAGGCGGTAGAGGCCGGGGTGGGCGCGGGGCGAGGGTGCAGGCCAGAGCGGGCACGGGGCGCCAACGGGGGGCCAGGCGGCGAAAGCGGTCCGGGGCGCGCCCCAGCCCACCCACTCGCGTGCCCACAGCCGTATTATTCCCTATAAGGATCTGAACGGTCCTGGGCGGCCCCGCCCCGTCGCCCCGCGCCCCCGGCCCCGCCCCCTTTTTGGAGGGCCGATGAGGTAATGCGGCTCTGCCATTGGTCGGAGGGGGCGGGCCCCGAGCGCCCGAGGCGGGGGCCCGGGCGCCCCGCGCTATATCACTTGGTGCCCCAGCAGCGGCGCGGAGCGGGCAGCGGGCAGGCGGCGGGTCCTCGGACGGCTTCTCCTCCTCCCTCTCCTCCTGCTCCTTCGGCTCGTCCGGCTCCAGCTCCCGCTCCTCCGCCCCGAGAGACCGCCGCCCGCGGAGTCGTGCGCCAGCGCCGAGGCAGCGTCGCCGCGCCCCATCCCGTCCGGCTGGGCACTCGGAGGGCAGCGCGCGGGGGCCAAAGTTGCCCCGCACGGCCGGGCGGGCGAGCTCGGGCTGCAGCAGCCCCGCCGGCGGCGCGCACGGCAACTTTGGAGAGGCGAGCGACAGCCCCGGCAGCGGCAGCGATGACTCCCTGGCTCGGGCTCGTCGTGCTCCTGGGCAGCTGGAGCCTGGGGGACTGGGGCGCCGAGGCGTGCACATGCTCGCCCAGCCACCCCCAGGACGCCTTCTGCAACTCCGACATCGGTAAGCGCTCCGGTGCCCCGCCCGAGCCCCGCGCTGCAGCCCGGACTGCGGCGCCGCTCGGGGTGGCCGGGAGAGCCCCGCTCCTTTTCTCCGCCCCGGGAGAGGGGCACACGGGCTTGGGGCGGAGCGGCGAGACTCGGAGTCCTCGGGCGGGGGCTCTGCCATGGCTGAGGCGGGAAGATGCCCCGCAGAGGAAACCCACAGTGGCCGAGTGAACCCCTGGCTGCCTTTACTGTCCTTTTAGGGCGTGAAGTTCCTACCAGTCCTTTTGACATCTGGAAAATTTCCCCATTCACTACTAGAGGAGGAAGGGCTGGGGAGAATGGGGAGGAGAGAGTTCCTCACACTTGGAATGCCAACTAAAGTGCCGGGATGTTGACTAGTTTAAAAAAAAAAAGTTGCCAGCCATGTGCACGGAAAGTTGCAGGAGAAACTTAGAGTATTCTGTTTGCATCGTCTCCCGAACGCTTGAAGTTCATTCTGTCCATTGAGACCCGACCCAGCCCCCAACTTCCCGGGCAAGGACTAATGGAGCTCCTTGGCCTGCCAAGTTGGGGTGGATTTAAGGGGAAAAAGGAGGAGAAAACTGTGGGCTTGACCCTCCCGCTAGAGGAACTGTATCTGAGAGTGTTGATGGCAAGCAGGAGGTGGCGTGTGTGAGGGATCACTTATCGCATAGCCGTGAAAACTCACAGTGAAGCTATTTTTTTTTTCTTGAATGTGTGAGGGGAGGGGAAGAACAGGCAGTGGAAAATAGATTTGTCACCAGAAGAACAAAGATGCCAAGGGTCATGTCATGGTGACAGTCCTAAAAGGGACTTCGTACCTTGATTAGAGAGACCCAGTAAGAAGTGGAACCAGTTTGTAGGGAGAGCCCTGAGAGCGTCCTGGGAGACTTGTTTGGGAGTGTTCGGGACACTTGGGTTTGGATGGCCAGAGGTGGAGTGGCAGCTGGAAAACATCTGTCCCTTCCTTTCCAGCTCATAAAGCGCGTGAGTCCAGCGGCCCTTCTGTGTATGTGTGTGCTAGGTGGTGGGGTGAGACAGCCCCGCCGCCCTCCGCCTGTGTGGATTCAGCGGTGAAGAATGGTGCATGTGTATTTTAAGTGCAGCCATAAAGGAGAAGGAAATTTTCCACTGGGTCTTGGGTGAGGGACTCCACAAGTGTGTTGTGGTGAGGGGAGCTCCTGGTGGGCCGGGCCAAGCCCAGGAGAAGTCAGAGAGGTGGCTGTGGTGACCAGAAGGTCAGTCCAGTTGGCAGCTTGAGGGTGTTTGTGTGACCTGGGGTCACCCTCGTTAGAGGTTTCCTGGGGCCCGCATGGTGTACCCTTCCCTCTCCCCGGGGAACCTGGCTGGTCCGGGGGTTTGGATTGCTTAGAAGGATCCTTTTGGGCTGCCTGAGGCCTGGGAAGGTTTTTCTCCCTCCTCCCCTGACCACCTCCACCCAAATTCCACTTGGCCTTTGCCTCCTCACCCTGGTTGGTGACATTCCCACCTGATTAGTGTGGGGAGTTGCTGCTTGTGCTGCTGGGTTCTGGTGTTGCTCAGGGAGGAGCACACGCCTGGGGCCGGGAGGCTAGCAGGTGCACTCCGGGTGTGTGGACTTACGGCCGAAGTCCTTTTCTGCTTGAAAATGGGTTGGCTGTGTTCACTTGGGTTTTTTGGTGTGTGTGGGGAGAGGACCTCAGCCCTCCCCCTTGCCCTGTGCTGTGGGGTTTCTGCCCTGGAAACGCACCAGGGAAGAGTGGGAACAGGAGTGAGCAGATCCTGCTTCCAGCGGGAGCTCTCCTGGACTCTGTTTACTGCCGAGGTTTCCTGCTGTGGGTCTGTGCCGATGCAGAAAGTTTCTTGTCATTTCTTTGCTCGATTCAAAAAATAGGTTCCCCCACCCTCAACCTAATAAATGACCCAAAGAAAAGTTACCAGGAAGTACCCAAAGAGTAGAACATTGTGGTAGCAAAAATAAAAAAGAAATGAAAAATCTTCAATGCTCTGGCACGGATCCAAAATTGTTCTGCCTCGGTTTGGTGCACTGCACTAGTAGCAGAGATGAGCTAATGCTTTTAAAATGGGAGGTGTGGGTGTGGGCTGCTTGTATGCTGACCTCCCTGACCTCCCGCCGCCTTTCAGAGCACCCTGCTGGTGTCCAGTAGGTGGCTCCCAGTTTGCCTTGCCCAGAGCCTCTGGTTTCCAGGCTGGGTTGAAGCTCTGCCCCTTCTCTCCCTGGAAAAAAATATGTGTAGGATCTCCCCAATCTCCTTGAGCCTCACAGCCCCACTGGTTGACGCTGTAGCCCACAAAAGGTGCTGGAGCCAGCCCACCAACGTCCTCTTCCAGAACCTTCCTGGTTGTTTTCTCTTTGTGGCTGGGTGCCATGTTGCCCGGTGAAGGGCACAGCATGCCTGGCGTGGCCCTCTCCAAGGGCTGCCCCGTGGCCTTCCCTCTCCTCACTCCTCATCCACAGGTGTCTCTTTTTGCCTTTCTTCCCCAAAGCCCCAGGGCCTGGCACAGCGTTCCGGGTGAGGAGGAGTTAAAAGGTGTTTCTATGGCAACTCCGGGCCCTGCACCCTATGGAAGTGTTTAGGAGAAGAATAAACTACATGCCGGCTTATAAGACACACTGTGGGGGAAAGAAAGGGACTTGGCAGCAGGCAGGCTGTCTGCAGCCCCCTCCCCACCAGTCTCTGCCCCTGGAACTCCTGACAAAACCTTGACTCTGGAGGAGGAAGGGCAGGGAGTGGGTGCTGGGGATGAAGGCGGCCTTGGCCGGGCACATCCTGCTCTGCTCTGGCAGCTCTGTGCAGTTCAGGAAGGGCCGGGCACTGCCAAGTGCTTTCTGAAAATTGGTGTGTGTATGCGCGCGCGTGTGTGTGTGTGCGTGTGCGTGTGTGTGTGTGGTTTCTGCAGAGGTGGAGGGGGGCGGGGACGGGGAGCAGAGAGAGAGAATTTTGCAGCCCTTCTCTCCGGCCCCTTGCACGGAGGAGTGGGGCCGTGGGATGGAGTGTTTGGGGCCGTCCCCTGGCCTGTTGGGAATTCGAGAGTGAGGCTCAGCTTGGGGGCCGGCTGCCAGCCCTGGAGGATGGCCCCTGGCTATCTCCAAATTGTTTTGACAGGAGCCATTGCCGGCAGATTCTTTCAGTATCAGATCTGAGGTTCTCCTTTCAGCAAAGAAACCATTTTCAGAGGAACCAGATCCATTCCCTCTCTCTCACACACACAATTGCACCTCAACACTGGGCTTTGCAAATTTAAGGAAAATAAAAAGAATCAGACTTTGGCGAGGGGCCAGCCACTCGGTGGGGCAAGTCTGGGGGACACAGCTATGGGCATCTTGGGAACTGTGGAAAGAGGAGAGCTGCCGCTGGGCTGGAGGTGGGAGGGGCATCTCTCAGACCCCTACTGGTATAAACGCCTCACAGATGCCTCCTCTTTCAACCCTCCACCCCGTAACCAGCAACCTTAAAAGTAGGTATTACACCCATTTTTCAGATGGAAAACACTGAGGCTGAGAGAGGTCGCGCTTGCCATGGCCACCCGGCTACTAAATGGTAAGGCTAAAATGTATCCTTAGTTGTGCCATTCCTCAAGAACTTTCCAACTTTCATTGACCCGTGATATTCTAAGGCCGGCAACGTGGAGATGGAATGGATAGTTGACATTTGAAGAATGCTTTCCTTCTGGATTTGGGACGTTTTCCTTGAAAATATAAAGATGGCCAAAATGGCCAGAGCTTTTAATTAAACATCATCTTTAGGGAGGGAGAAGTTGTTATTTTAGGCTATAATAGAGGAAAAACATCTTTTTCTTTTGCAGAGAGGGGCTGCAGTGCCAGGAAAGCCATGGCCCTTGGCTTGTTGCAGTGTTGGAGTCAGACAGTTTTATTTTTTTGCTTTCATAATAAGCAATGGACGTTTTATTACACCAAGTTGTTTGACTTTGGGGCTACTAGAACTAGAAAAGACCCTCAAAACCATCAAGCCACAGTAAAAAAATGACTGCGTTTGTCACACTGAGGCCTCGGGAGAAGTTAAACTAACAGAGACAAGACATCTCAGGGCCTGGAGACTCTTCCCTCCTGGGTGGGGATGGGCTGGGGCTCCCTGGGGGGAGGTATCCAGTCTATGTAGATGTGCGTGGGGGGAGGCAAGCCAGGACGGGAGTCAGGAGACTGGATCCCGGCTGGAGAAGGTGCCTCTCTGACAGTTCTGTGCCCCTTTCACAGTCCCTGGATAGATAAGGCCAGAAAAGTGGCCACGGAAGTGGCTTGGGTGGAGGGGCTTTTCGTTTGTTTTGCAGGAACAGCAGGAACCATTCAGCCCCACTGCTGAATGGCACATTCCAACAGGTTCATTAATTAAAAACAAAAACAACAACACAATTCTCCATTGCACTTGGCTTCTACCATTCCAGCCAGTATGGACAAGGAGGCCCCTTCTTCTAGCCTTTGTCATAGTCAACTCCTGGGTGGCCTTGAGAGGCAGTGCAGGGTGGTGGAAAGGCCGTGGGGAGGGCAGGTCTGGGCTCAACTCCTTCCTCTGGGGCTTGTTGGCCGTATGTGCTTAGCCATATTACTGGATGTCTTTAAGCTTTAGTTTCCTTATTTATAAAAGGGGGATAAATGTATACTTTGGCCCTTTTTTATTTACACTTTTAAAGTTACAAGTATTGTATGAATACATTCTATGTCCATGTATATATGTATCTATATCCACCCAGCCACCCCTCCATCCGTCCATCCGTATCTGTATCCATCTATCTAAAATCAGAGAAGTCCTTTCTGATGACTGCTTTGAATTCCAGTCCCTTCTCCAAATCCTTTCCTCCCTATGCATTTACAGACACAGGTACCCATAGCAAATGTATAGTAGTTTTTTCCCTTAGAAACATGAATAGTAGAACACTATAAATAATGGAATACCACATATAGTATTCTGCCTTTTTTAATTCAACAATGAGTACCAGAGATCTTTCTCATTTGATACACACACACACACACACACACACACAGATCTACTTCATTCCTTTTATGCATAGTATTCCATAGGATTATAATTTTAAAAAGCTAATAATTACAGAGTGATTACTATGTGCCATACGCTGTTCTAAGTCATTAACATGCATTAATTTATTTAATTATTTCAACGGTTTTATGAGGCAGGTGTGCTATTGTCATCTCCATTTTACAGCCGAGGAAACTGAGGCTTAGAAAAATTAGGTAACTTGTTTAAGGTTATATATTAAACAGCTGGCAAGTAACAGAACCTGTATTTAAACCCCTGCAGCCTGGCTCTAAAATATATTCAACTATATTATACTATATAACATTATGCTATATCATATATATATATTACTATATACTATTATATTACTATAATAATAATAAATCCCTACAGGTATATGATATTAATAATTTATTTAGCCAGTCCCCTATTCATGGATATCTGAGTTTCTAGCAACTTTTCATCCTGATGGTGAGTGCTGTGACACATAGTTGTTGTACAGTCCTCTTGTTCATGTGTACCAAACTTGTCTATGGCAAATACACAGTTGGAATTACTGGACACAGGTATGTGCGTTTTCCCTTCGCCCTCCAGAGTGGATGTGTTAAATGTACTCTTTTCAGATGTACAGCACGAAGGGACAGAGGGACTGTCACAGCCCTGTGCTCGAGATACTTCCTTGCTTCTCTCGAATGGGAAAACAATGTATCATTTTTATTGGCTTTCTGAGCTTTCTTTTCTCTTTTTGCTTACCCCTTTGTCTCTTTGAAAGGGACCACTAGGACCAAGTTAATGGGAGCATTTCTGCAGGGAGAGAGGGGCTGCAGTGCCAGGAAAGCGGAGGCCCTTCACTTGTTGCAGTGTCGGAGTCATTCAGTTGAAGATGGTTTTATTTTTTTGCTTTCATAATAAGCAACGGACCTTTTATCACACCAAGTTGTCTGACTTGGGGACTCACAGGGACTCAGGGTCAAAGTATACATGGCTGCGTCAAACACACCGGCTTTTGCTTTCTGACTCAGAGCTGTCCCCTGGCCAGGCAGATGGTGGCAGCGAGGGGGCTCATCCTTTTGTACCCCTTGTTGCATTTGGTTGGCGCTTGGATGGGAGCAGTGAGATGGCCATGAGGAGGGGGCAGGGCTGCCCAGCCGGGAAGGACACTGGGGTCTCGTCGTGATGGGAGCTGGAAGGGCTGGCTTAGGAGAGGACTCCTGTTCTGATAAAAACTTTTCAGTGGACTCTGGGGATAAAGTGTCATAAAATGACTTAAAGGGCCAGTGTGGACCCCGCCTGCCTCCTCTTCCTCATCTCCTTGCTGGCTCTTCCTGTTCCAGCTGCTCGTTCCTGTTCTCTCTCTGGCTCCTGGCTCGTGATGTCCCCTGGGTTCTGGACACCCTTCATTAACTTCTCATTCTCTAGTTCTCATTTGGTCCCGTTTCCCTGCCCATTCCCTGGCATTGGTGCAGAAGGACAGTCACACGCCTCGTTCAAATTTAAACATGCTTAAAAACACCAGCTCTAGCAAAAGCCAAATTCTCCAAAGCTGCATGGCAAATGCCCAGAGGAGGACGTTCCAGGGCTGGAGGGGGACCTTAGGGCTGTGTGCCACCCAGAGGGATGCATCCAGCCCCTCCGAAAGGAGGGGCACCTGTTACACTGTCCGCATTACTTGATAAGTCTAGTCCTATCTGCTGGTGGACGTAATATTCCGGCACCCTCCCAAAGTAAAGAAGTGGAGATTTCTAAATGCCACCCCACTAAGAGACCGCCAGAAATAATACTGTAATTACCTTTCATCGCGGTGCACTTGCTCTGTACCAGGCACTGTACTACACTCCTTGCTTGCATGTCAGTCATCCTGTGAGGTGGGGCTTACCCATCCCAGCTGCCTGGTGAGCTGTCTGAGGCTAGAGAGGTTGAGACCACGCTGCTCGGAACCTGTACTTGCTTAGTCTGTCTCCCAAACCTGTGTTCCCCATTGGTCTCTCGTATAGACCAAGGGCTGGAACTCTTTGGACTTGGAAAGAGCCTATTGCCCCTTCTGCAACTTCCCTACATGGGTCTTTGACCCCTCACTCTTGGGGCTTCCTGCTACACTTATATCTGACTTTCTTCCTAGCCAGCCACCCCAGCCCCTGCCTTCAATGTGATGACCATAAGGTCAGCTCTGGGATCCTTACAAAACCAAGTCTCTCGACCTCTTTCTGAATCCTGACCTGGTGGCTCTTCTCACTGGATCAGTGGTTCCCAGCCTTGTCAACATCAAGGAATATTTTTTATTCAGTTTCCTTTCAATAAATTCCATGTTTGGCAAAATTATCCATCATAATTTCATGTGTTGAGTGTTATTTTTCCTTTAAAAAACAAAAAACAACTATAACTGCTGCTGCTAGCCAATCATTATTCGGACATATTCAGCTAATACACAAATTAGGAGCAGCCCAAAGCAAGGAAGCTTGGTGTTTCTGCAAGCTGGGAAGCTTTCTCCCGGGCTGCTGGGTGATTGCATTGTCCGATCTGGGCCGGCTTACTGAAGTGCTGCAAATAGCCCAGTGATGTCCTTGGTGCATCACTGTCCTTCACCCCTTTGGAGAGTGGTTCTTCAGTCTCACGCCAGTTTAGCATCTCTCCTCCCTGTGGGCAGGTCCCGCACATGTACCACCATTGCCACTTCTCCACGTGCTGCCGACGGGCCCGGCACAGGTAGCTGATGTACCCGGTTGAGGCGGTGACGGGGATTCATATATTTGTTTGCCTGTGTTCATTTCTGGCAGACGGGCGCAAAGTATTGATTCCAGCTAAAGGGACTCACTCACTAAGCCCTGTTTGACAGGAGGCCACCAGGTGCCTTTCCCAGCTGTAGTGGAGCTCAGAGGTCTTTTTGCTGGGTTGCTAAAATATCAGAGTCTGGAGCAGCAGAGGGAGCCTGGAGAACCTTTTCTGACCCATCTAGAAGCCATCTGTGTGTCTGGGGGGGTGGCTTCGCTGTCACAGAAGGGACTGTCCAACCGCCCAGCTCCCGGGTCTGATTTATGTTCGTGTAAACCTGACCACCTAATGAAGGCATTCGCGGCTTGGAGACTGGAAACGTTAAGTATTTCCAGGCCTGCGGCCACCTGGCTTTTTGTGGGGGGTGGGGAAGGGAAGGAAAGCTGTAGGATGTGGCCCCAGAGGGCCCAAGGTAAAGTGCAGCTGGTGGAAACACAGAGCCCTGGGATGATGGGAGGGTGGGGGGTGGAGAGGGGAAATCCTGAGCAGACCAAGACTCCGAGAGCAGTTCCGGAACCAGAGACCTTAAATATTACATGGCAATTATCCCCTCCCCCTCTGCCCAACTTTGATCCCTCCTGGAATGAGGGCGCCAGGCATCGGATAGCCCAGCTGTCTGCAGAGAAGGGCTGTTTTCTTCAGAGATCTCAGGGCTCTGCTGTAACCCCCAGATTAGGATGTGGGGTCAGACTTCATGAAGACTTGGTTTCGTGACTTGAGATGTTTGGCTGGAGAGTTTGCGTTTCATCCGTTGTTAGGAAGGGCTCCCTTTTGACCTAGACTTTGCCATCATGAATACACTCACAGCCTTTGAGATTTGGAAACACAGTAGTTCTTGTGAACTCTGCTGCCCACAAGTTTGGGCAAGTTCTTTGGCCTCAGTTTCCTCATCTGTAAATGGGTGGAATGACAGTATGGACCACATGGGGTTTGGTGATAAAGTGAAATAATTCAAAGAAATGTTTAACACAGAATCTGTCACACAGTAAGAGCTGAATGAGCATTAGCTTTTAGGAGTAGGGTTGTCAGATTGTATGGCAGAGCCGATATGCTCACTTTATTTTTGGTGAGGAAAATGGGGCTTTGAGGAGTGGTGTGACATTTTCCAGGGTCACATGCAGAGAGCTGAGTTGCAAAATCACGGTCGTTTGATCCCGTCACCCCCAATCCAATGTTTTCCACTTTGTCACACTGCCTCCCACAGGACAGAGAAAGAAACAACAAAGGCCTCTACCCTTTTCACGACTCTTCACATTTTAGAGTCTCAAGTCCCCTGGATCTCACTGGGTGACCACGCCATGCCGAAGAGGAGAGCAGGATGGTGGGGGTGGTCATCGTTCCCATGTAATGAATGTCGGTACTGAGACCAGGTGTGGCTCAGTAGCTTAGCCGGTCAGTCACTCGGCCGGTACACGGAATTGGGATTGGAGCCCATGTCTTCTGAGGGCAAGCCCAACACTTGCCAAGGGTCTGGCCCACCTTTCCCTCTTTAGACTGCTCCTATGTGTTTGCTTCTAATAGGCAGAGGAAAGAGATGCTGGGGGAGCCAAGGGAAGGCCCTGGAAATGGATCGATGATATGGAACTCAGCAGACAAGTCCGTACCCCTGCCCCCGTCCACCGCCAGGGCTAGCGGGTGCGGTGCGGTGCAGGGAGGAACACTGGCCAGAGTCAGAAGACCCAAAGTCTAGACCTAGGTCATCACCTGACTCTGGGATGACCTTGGTGATATCAACCTCCCTGGTTTGGCCTCTTACCTAGAAAACAGCAGGACTGGCTGTGCATGGTGTGTTCACATATGTTTCACTGAATGCTTACCATGTGTCAAGTGTTCCTGGCTCTAAGTTCCCTTGGCCAGGGCTCTCTAGTCTAGCTGAATAATTGAGCACCTAAATCCATCAACAACACCCTTTGGGAGGTAACTTCATTAGAAATACTGTCTATTAAGAGAAGAGCCAGGATCTCTGCGGTCATAAACGTGGATGATGGCGCTGAGTGAACAAAACCTCTAATGAGCTGAGATACTTTATCAGATGACATCGTTGACCACCAAACTTCCTGCCGGAGCAGAGCTGATTTGCCAAACAGATAGCAACCTTGCAGACTCAGTGGATGGCTAGAACTAAGAATCAAGGTCATTCAGGGTCTGTCATCGATTGCTGGAGGGCGTGGTAAAAACTGAACCCCATTAGCACCACGACAAGAAGCTGATGGACAAGAGATGCCACTGAGACTCAATACACAACAACACAAGGCCTCCCTTATCCACAGTCTACCTGAGCAGCCCCAGAAAATTTGGTGAACGGCTCAGCTCACACACTTTCTGTAGCTGAGAAGACTCCTTCTGTGGAAGACAGGCTTGGATAAAGACATGTATGATCTGATGGAACCCTTGTTTACGTGAGCACCCACGAGAAGGACTGAGAGATTCGAAAGAATCCCACCATCCCAGCTTGTTCTCCGGACTGCTGTTCTGAGCAAATGTGAACAATGGGAAAAGCTTATACCTAAGGTGGGCAGGTAGGTGTGGGTTCCAGTTCCTTCTTTGACCGATTCTCTTTTGGCCTAGGTTTCCGCACCTGTCATCTAGGCCTCATCACACACCCAGTGCCTACCGGGACCAGTCACAGAAACCGGGCATTTGAATATCAAACATAGTGGAATATTACTTCTACAAAATATATATGTGGTTCCCCGGTCTCTTGTTTTCCCACTTTGGAGGGATAAATAAGTATTAAAAATTATGTCTTTATTATAAGAGAAAAAACAAAGCAGTGGGCAAATGTGATGATAATTAGCACGCCATCTTTGGCTTTGGCATTGGGGAGGCAATAGAGAGTGGCGGTGACTGTGGTGAACTGGAGAGTCTGTGTCCCTTCTGAAGCAGGCAGCTGCTGTCCAGCCACAGTCTGTCAGAATATGGGTCCAGTATTGCAAGATTTCCGGGTTCTTAGGATAAGCCAGAAATCCAGAATTTTAACATGAAATATTCTAAAAAGAAACACACAGAGATGTGTAGACCAAACAAAACATGTCCCTGGCCAGATTCAGCCCAGTGGGTCACCAGTTTTGTGACCTTGAGTCTAGATGATCTCTTGACTTTCCTTTAGGTTCTTGGATCTCCGAGTGAATAAGAGCAACAGCTTTTTCAAGCAAAATGTGTCCCCAGAGACATTGCTCACGTGCTTGTTACTGCATTTTCCACACTTCCTGAGGGGCGATGATAAGAGCACAGGTTCTGGGGTTAGTCTGCCTGACTCCAGCCTTGGCTTCATTCACTGCTGGCTGCGTGGTCCTGGGCAAGTCAATCGCCTCAGTCTCATTTGTCCTATCCGTAAAGTGGAGTGTGCCATGGTACTTTTAACCTTCTAGGGTTGTGGGAGAATTCGCTGAGATAATGGGATTAAAAGGGCCGGCCCATTGCCTGGCATGCAGTCAGGGCTTGATAGGTGTCAGTCGCCATGTTATTCCTCCTTGGTATTATTGCCTTGCCTCGGTGGAAGCCAAGTCTTACCAGCTCACTGCCTGTGTTACTGGGCATGCAGTGGAAGTGTCATGAATGAATGAGGACATTTGAAAAAGACAGCATCCCAGCCTTTCCAGGCAATAGTGCACTTAGCTGTGAGTGTGTGTGTGTAAGAGACAGAGATGTTGGGCACTGACCAGCTCAATAAGAAAAAGCCTTTCCAAACTGCTAAGCTAACATTAAACAATGGCAATTACCTTGGAAAATAAAATAAAAGCCATTGCTAATAAAGAAGACAAGCGATGGCTTGGGAAACCAGAGTGGGGATTCAGAAGCTTGGGTGCCGACGAGTGCGCTAACGTCACGGGGTGCTTTGGCAGCTTGACGGATTTTATTTATTCAGGGCTCCTTTAAGCCAGAGGCGATTCCTGGAGGCTCCTAAAATTTAATGCCCCACCTGGATAGTTAACATCTGTGTTTTATTTTGTTTTAAAAGTTAACCCCAAATAGTTAGAATTCCTTCTGGTATCCCTGGGAGGAGAATTTCTTACTCGGCAGCTCACAAGCAGAGGGACAGAAAGGGAAAAGGAAACTAGATTGGCACCGTCCAGGAGAAATAATATTGTGAGCCACAAATGCGAGCCATGTATGCAGTTTTAAATGTTCTCATCACGTTAAAAAAGGGGAAAAAGTGAAATTTTAATCCTATACTTAACCGAACATGTCCAAAGTATGGTCATTTCAACATGTAATCAATTTTAAAATTATTAGTGAGATTTTACATTTCTTTTAAATTTTTTGACATTCCATATGTATTTTACACTCATAGCATATCTCGGTTTGGACTAGATGCATTTCGGGTGCTCGACAGCGCCCTGTGGTTGGTGGCCACCGTGTTAGCAGGACAGCACAGGTCAAGATGATATTTGCCAAGGCGAGGCATCTCTTTGCCCCTTCTCCTTGTCTCATGAGCTGTGCACAGGCAAAGGGGCAGCTGGAGGTGCATTCGGGGTGATCAAGGCTTGGAGGCTACTGACTCAGCTGTGCTGCACGTCATTTCTGGGCCACATGGGTCCCTAGGCGGCGAACCCATGTGCTGTGACACCGGAGAAGCCACCCAACCCTGTTCTCTCACTGGACAAATGGAGAAACTGAGGTTCAGAGAAGTGGAACAGTTTGGCTTAAGAGAGAGAGATGGAACTAGAATAAAAATATAATTTGATAATATTTAACGTTTATGGAGTTGTTTTTATGTGCCAAGACCTTTTAAGGCATTATCTGCATAAACTCTCCTGACTACCCGTTGAGGTGGGCACTCTTATTTCTATTTTGCAGATGAACAGATTGAGATGGAATTAAATATTAAAGCAGCTAATATTTACTGACAGCTGTCCTAAGCATTTCAGGTACATATATACCCATACACAAATTGTTATTTATTATAAATCTATATGTTAGGGATTATTACTGTTATGCTCATCATCCTCATCATCCCACTTTGCAGATGAAAATACTGAGGATGAGAGAGCCTAAGCAATTTGCCTAACATGTAGCTAGGACATGGGGAGGTCAGGATTTGAGCCAGGGCTCCTGCCTCCCTGAGTCTGAGCTGTTCACCACGAGCACTGCCCACAGTCACCCTGCTGCACGATGGCAGAGTTGGTGTTGGAGCTGCTATGTCTGTTCTGGGGTCCCCGGTCTTCACTGTCCCACTGTACTGCCTGGATCACACTGCTCCTGATCCCCAGCACTTTCTGCCTCTCTGTGCCGCCAGTAAGGGACAGAACAGGGAGGCCCTGGACTCCAGGACTGACTGGAGGGTCCGGGAAAAGCGGGCACATCTCCTCTGGCTTGGCTGATTCCCATGCTGCCTCAGCCCTTGAAGGCCAAATTCCTGGCCAAGTTAAGCAGGGTGGGAAGAACACTTGTCCATTCTGCCTTCCCAGTTGGGCGAGGTCAGTGTACCAGGTTGGAAAGTGGTATGTGTCTAATTGCAGGGGTGGAGGGGCTGAGAGGATTAACACTCTTTAAATAGACACCAGAAAACTAAGAATAGCCTTGCTGCCTGGAAATTGATGGGTATTCCCGGCCACGGGCTGTCACACTTAGTAGGTGCTCAATAAATGTGGATGGAATGCAGAAATAAACAACTGCTGAAAATGGGTCATTGGGGGAACACTTGGCCAGTAAAACTCTGTGCTCTGTATAAATAAATAACTTTAGACTGAGGTTATTTGAGTCTCCCTGCAGGCTCCAGGCCTCTCTTACCTTTACTTGACTACTTCTGTTGTCTTGCGACCAACTTTTTTATTTTTGGCCAGGAGCACAGCAGGCAGAGTGGCAGGGAAAGACAAGTTCAGTTTGCTTTTCCCTTATTTCTGGCTTGTCTTCTGCTATCCTGCCAGGTCAGAAAGACGGAGATCGCTTCCTTTTTGCCCTCTCCTCAAGACTATTTTGTTCCCTAGAGCGCTTTGGAGATCCTAGCCCCTTGGAGCCTTGAGAGGGAGCCTCCCCACGTACCATCAGACCTGGATCATCCTCTGATGCCAAGCTCCTAGGTCCTTACTGAAGGCTGCCTCTCTGTCTCACTCGGAAGAGTTGAAGTTGCCTTCGGGGAAGAAATGCAGCAGCACTCTTGTAGGTCATTCATTAGGTGCGCTGTGAGGATGGGGGCAGGTGACATTTTCTTGTACTGGGGAAAGGCCTAAATCAGTGTTTCCCAAGGTGTAATCCTCCCAACCCCAATCTTAAGAAATGTTCTTTGGGAAAGCTGTCTATTCCGTTCCACCCTCAGAGATGCGCATAACCATTGGCATGGTTAAGGCTCTGAGAAGTCCTGCTGCATGATGACCTGTTTAGCTCTGTTCAATTCAGTGTTCCCTGAACATGTCTAACCAAGGAACACATTTTTCCCAAGAAGCACCTATAAACCTAGTCGGTGAGACACTGCCCAGATGAGGAGTCTGAAAACCCCTTTTGCGTACTTTTCTGCCTTGTGATTGCTGAGTAAGGCAGGAGAAAGTAAGAAATATGGTCTGCACTGCGCAGGGAAGTTGCTCCTCTGGGCCTGGCAAACACAAACGGCTGTAGCGGTGCGAGTGGGGACTTTGCAGGGACCAGAAGAAAAGGGGGCAGGGAAGATTGACCTTCAAGGTCTAACATTTGCCGGACTGAAAGATCCTTCCTGTGCTCATGACTTGTTTTATAATCTTACTTGGCTGAGTTCTGGGCACACAGCAGATTTTTAAATCCTAGTATCTTGTTTATACCATTAGGGGCCTGATGGAAGGAAAATGTGGTTGGTGTGAAGGTGAGATGTTTCTGATGGAAGGTCCAGGGGAGAAGCCCCGTGGGGAGAAGGTGGTGGCACGTGCTGGTGTGTCCTCATCCTGGTCCCCTGGTCATCCGAGCGGGGCTCTCCTCTCTCTGATCTATACTTGCTCCGCCATCCTCAACATTTTACCTATAGGAGTCCGTAAAATGGGAATCTTACAAAGCTACATGAACAAATGTCACAGAGATTCTCCTAAAGCCCATCTGTAATCATCACATCACTTGTCCTAGAGCATCACTGAGCCGGTGTTTGTGTTAAAACTAAACCACAACAAAAACCAAGAAAAGGTAACCTAATTTAATCCTAAATCGTCTGAAAGTGAACGGCACTGCCAGTTCAGTGGTTGCTTGGAATGTTTTGGTGAAGAAATTGTTTGATGGATATTTTGCCCCAGGACACCCAGGATTTGAGGGGGATTCCATCTTCCTGGGCTCTGAGCAAGGCAAGGACGGATGCTTCCAGCCTATGCGGTACCTTGAGCACACTCATATTGGTACTGGGAGAGTCTTGCTGACCAGGGTGCTGGGGGCAGCATGGTGGTGTAGCAAAACGGGCCAGTGCCCCCAGAGGATGGGGCCCCAGGCTGGCTCTGCCCCCTCTGCTGTGTGGTTCCAAGCGAGCCCCCTTCCCTCTGAGGGCTCTGCGTGCAGTTAAGGAGAGGTCTTGGGTCCCCAGCACTCACCATTCAGACTCGGCGTGCAGGTATTTAGCGGAGGAGGGAAGGGCACAGAGAAGGTTCGGGGCTGGTGGAGGGGGAAGGCTGTCCCCACCCTGTGCCTTCCCAGGGCTGGGCCTCCGGCCTCATCCCCCACCCCCAGCTCTTGCACCATTAACTTCAGTCGGAAAAGCTGACGTCACTGCAGTTCAGGACGAAACTGCTTCCACCTGGGCCTGGGGCAGCAGGTGGGGCCGGGAGGCCGGGAGGAACCCATCCTGGGGAAGAATTCCCTGTCACGGGGCTCGCACAGCACACGGGCCAGGCAGGCGGTGGGGTCACTCGGCCTCTGCAGCTCCTCCTCACCCCCTCCTGCTTAATTTCCTATTTCCTGCCTCCTCCTCCTCTGACAGGGTTATAAATAACCTCCAAGGCCGGCCCTGGGGGTGAGTGTAGGTGGGCCAGAGGAAAGAGCAGGGGATGGAGCTGGAGCTGGATCTTGCCCCTTGGCCAGGGGGTCCCGGGGTTTCATGTTGCTCGGGGGAATTTTGTTTTCTTGTTTTTTCCACTAGGGAGTGAGGCAGCAAAAGAGGGAATAATCTATGTTGGCATGAGGAGGCTTGGCCTCCCTCAGGCTGGTGCTGGGTTACACCTGCAAGGAGCTGCCTCCCTGCTGCAGACCCCCGGGACCGAAGGGCTGGAAAGAGGCTTAGAGAGAAGGCATCTCAGGACACACAGAGGACAGGGTGCCATGTGTGGCAGGTCCCAAGCCCCAGCCTGGCCCGATGTGGGAGGCCAAGCATGCAGAAGGCTGTGTCTCATTTTCTACCTTTTTCCTCCACTGCCAGCATGTCATTTCTTGAGACCACCAGGTGAGGGCCCTGACTGCCCTCATCTCCCCGTCCGGTTGTCTCCCAACCTGCTGGGTCCACGGTTTCCAAGGACTATGTCCAGTGACTTTGTAAAGGTCCCTTTAATACTAATGCTATGGACGTATCCATCCAGTCCTTAAACCAAGATTTATTGAGCACCTACTATGTTCCAGGCCCTGGGAAAAGTGCTAAAGTCACAAAGATGAACTAGCCATGCCCCTTCCCACCAAGGGACTCAGCCTGTCCCCCCTCTTGGCTGTGGCTCTGCCCTTCCCCCTCTGTGGTTCCAGCTTAGACAACTGAGGACCTGCAGGGAACACACTCAAGGGCTCCTGTTTCCTGCCATATTTTTGGTAGAAAGTTCACAAAACAAAGAAAGGGAATTCTGAAGCAGCCAGTGTATTAACTTCCTTGCACTCCTTGCCTGACTTCCTCTTCTGTGTGTGGGCCCAGGGGACGTTCTTGTAACCATGATTGTTCTGTCCTATCTGTCCTACTGCTTGGCTTCCTAGGAAACCAATCAGCTTGTTTCTTTTCTTTCTTTTTTTTCCCTGGAGCCCAAGAGAATCAGGGCCTTGAAGGGATTTTTTGGGGTGGCGTGTGGTGCAAGCTGCCCACACTTAGCTGCTTTTTTCTGTTCATAGAAAGGTGCAGTATAGGTGTCACTCCTGGCTCAGCGAGAGCCACGAGGCGGCCCTCTCACCCCTCGGGCCTTCTGGGAGGCTGGCTCCTGTGCCCAAGGCCATCCTTGTGCCGTCTGGGCCTGGTGAACCTGAGCCTGGAATCGGGAACCAAATAGTCACTCCACTGGTCGGCTTTTTTTATTTTTGTTTTAAACCTCATTTACTTTTAGGATGCAGGCAGTCTTTAGGGTCAGGCTGGGATTTTTCCTGATCCCTAGTTGGAACATATCGCTTCTGCCACATGGTTGCTTAGGGATGGGCAAGGGCCCAGAGAGCCCAAGTCTTGGCATCGCCAGGACCTGATTACCTCCAGGTGTCAGGGAGCTTCGGGGACCAAGGGCAGGCTTGGGGCCTGGGCAATGTTCTGGGCTGTAGGATCATAAAAGTTCACTTGCACCTGTTTGAAAGCCAAGTCTATGGACGTTGGTTCTTGGAAGGAGGAAAAGAGGTGAACTGCTTACTTATTAGACTAGAAGCACTGGATGAATGATGAAGAGGCCGAGCAGACTTTGCCAGATGTTGCTAATTAATTCTCTCACTGCTTATTGTATAGATGATAAAAGTTAGGGAGAGACATGCTAATTGGCTTCAAGGCCTCTGAGCCAAGCGCAACCAATCTGAGAGACCCGGGTGGCTTCACGTTCTCTCGGTGCTCATCCCTACAGGGGAGAGGTTCCTACTTCCCAGCCTCCTAGGCTCCTCTGTAGGGCTGGTTTGGAAAGACAGTGATGGATACAGAGATGGATATGGAGTCAAACAGACTTGAGATTAAATCCCAATTCTGCCTCTTCCCAATGGAGTAAGTTGACTAAAATGTTGTGAATTCTGAGCCTCGGTTTTCCTAAACATAAAATGGGAAAAATCCCACGTAGGATGCTGGGCTGCTGTGAAGGTGGGTGAGAGATGCCAGCAGCTCTCAGTCAACGCCGAGAGCTGCGTTTGAAAAGCATATTCTTAATTCTCCAATGAAGACCCGCGCTTTCTCTCCTGCTAACCACCAAGGTGTGCTAATAAGAACAGAAGTAAAAAAAGATGGGTGTGGCCCTCCATGGAGGTAGAGTTTCTGGAAATGGATTTACAATGGACAGACCAAGGAAGGGGAATGACTTGGCGGATGGAGAGGGGTGGAGTGGAGACTGGTCTGCTCTGGTCTTTGGGCCGGTTCTGAGATCACAGAATTAAGAAGAAGATCTCAACGGAAGGGCAGGATAGATCAGATGGAAGATAGATCTGACAGAAAGACGGAGGCCCAGGGAAGTGAAGCCCTTTCCTGGGGTCACGCAGGTGGTTGGGGTGTGGGGGGAGGCAGCCTCCAGTGGCTGGATTCCTGGGTCAGGTATTTGTCACTGCCCCACGTAGCTTCTCTTGTCATCATATGCCCCAGTCGGTGGAGGGACACTTTCTGGGAGACAAAGAGAGCTCAGGGGACCCCCGGCACTCACTGCCTTCTGCTGCCTGCTTCTGATCACTCTGTGAGAAGCTGGAGCCCCTCCCGTCTGTCCTTCCTGTCCCCAACTCCCAGCAACCACTCGTTCCATGGGCTGATCCCTTTGGGGATTTCCAGATGATGTCCCTTGGACTTGGCAGAGCCATGCGGGGAATCCTGCTACTTGCATTTCCTATCCTCACGGGCGAGGTTCGGTCTCTCACCTTCACAGGCTGCTGAGAGGAAGGGTGACTGGTGTGACCTAACGGGAGGGAAGGCTGGCCCTGGGCCACAAGAGCCTCAAAAACGTGCATATGCTTCAACTATCATACCAATCTTACTTCTAGACATTTAGTCCAAAGAAATAACTAGGCAGTGGGGTCCACTGCTGCGTTGTTTATAATTACCAAAAAAATTAATCTAAATGTCTGTCGCAAATAGATTGCTTAAACTAAGCTTGCTTAAATTCTGTGGACTGCCGAAGAGTCATAAAATAGCTTGAGGTGGTTGTATATCGATGTAGGAATAGTCCCATGATGCACTTTTGAGGAACAGAAGTTGGTTTGTTAGAAAAAGAGAGAGAGAGAGACACGAACGTGCATATAGATGCTCAGAGAAAAGGCTGGATGTCTACACACCAAAGTATCAACACTGGTTATCTCTGGGGTGTGGGATTTTGGGTGATTTTAATTTTGCCCAATATTTTCTGGCAAATAAAATTTCACAATAGTGACACTTTACTTTGATAATCAGATAAAAGAACAATGGTGGGAAAGCGAGGACTCAGGCGATCCCCCGCGTTGGGGTCTAGTGCCCCATGTGGGAAGACGGCACAGCCTGTTCCTTTCCGGGTTATGCCCTCTGGCTCTGGGGGGACTCCTAAGTCCTGTGGTCAGTTCCCTGGGAACCCTGCTTGTGCTGCGGATCCAAAGCTGCAGTTCCTCGCCTCCGAGGTGCCCACAGCGGGTGCAGCCCGCCCCAGGGGATGTCGTAGGGATGTTTCCGTTGGGAGCTGTGGGTGGGCGGGTGTCCTCTGCTCACTCCTAAATAGACAGGCCAGTTTACACCTGGAGGATGGCCAAAGAGAGTCTCCTCTGAGAAACCAGGATGCAGTGGCCCTCCCTGTCCCAGCCCAGAAATAGCCAGGGTCCTGTGGGTTGGCACAGAGCCAGCGGGCAGCCTCCAGCAGGAACAGCAACTGGGGAGAAGAGGGAGCATCGCGGAGACAAACGTGGGGGTTCGTGCGGGCTGGGCTGGGCTCGGACAGGCAGGGTGGTGACCAGCTGGGGCAGAAAGAAGCTTGGTGGGCTCCCACGGGCCTAAGAAGAGGCTGTGCCGGGGCTGGGAGGGAACTCTGGACTTGGGGTGAAAAGACCTGGGTGTGATCATTACGGAGCCCCGGGCATCCACGCGGTCTTAGGCAGGTCACTCTCTCCCTAAGCCCCATCTCCACACCCACAAAACAGGGCATCCCTACAGTGCCTCACCGCAAGGTGATCGTAGGTGAAGGTCTTTTGACACCTATAGATGTAAAGGTAATGGCGTGACGTCTTACAGAGTCAGCACGTAGAAAGGGAGAAAGCCCTCACGCTCCTCTAAAATGCAGTGCCATCTCTCCAGAACGCCACCTGAGCCACGTCTTCCTCTAGCACCGTGGCAGATCACTGTTTCTCTGCTGAGTACCCTCAGATTGAGCAGCTGAGTTGTTTTGGGGCAGTGAGGAAAAGAGCGCAACCTAACACCATCTCGGGCTCTATCTATCTTTAAACTCCATAGTCCAACAGGGACTCGCGCTACCTGGAACAGCAGCAGATCCCTGTCTGGAGCTCACTCAGCAATCCAGGGTGGGAGGAAATGCCCTTTTACTATTGAGTATGTGTGTGTGTATATACGTAATATATTGGCATAATAAAAAATATTTTTATGCCAAACAGAATCACTGAATGCAGCTTGGCTAGAGGCATGCACGTGTGGTGCAAATTCCCTGCATACAAATAGAAGGAAGTCACTTTGTTAGTGGAATGGGTTATTAGCACGGCCCCTTTCATGGGAAACGGTCGGATCCGTTTCCTCTGCCTTGGATGCCATTCTTTTGCTTCAGGACCAGTGTTTGAGGCAGATGCCTTTGACACTCAGTAAAGAGTCGCGATGGCAGTTTGCATTCACTCTTTGACCAGAAGGGATGCTCCCTACTTGGGCAGCATACTAAAACCGTCCGTGACAAGCCCAGGGCTTTTATAAGAAAAGGAGTACAGAGAAGGCAGAAAGGGACCTTGTTTGGGGAGGTAGCCTCAACCAGTGACTTCATGACACAAACGACGAGGCTCCCCCTCTGCTGGGATGTTTACTTAGACCTTGGCACTTTGCAATAGCAGGCTGGGTCCGGCGAGGCAGAAAAGGGATGAGACTCCCTTTTCTTCCAGAGAGGATTTCTTTCAGGCTTGGTCACCAGCTGGCATCTGTGGGATAGGGACAGGGGCTGTGGGTGGGAGGACGTGGGGGAGGTGGGGGTGAGCTTGTGGGACCTGGGAAACTGTGCCTAAAGCCTCCTTAGTTATTCCGAGTGCCGCACTTAGATGTCTGCAGAGTGGCCCGCTGATGGCTGGCAAAGGGTCTGCTGACTTGGATTTGGTTACTACTAACATGACGGATTTAAAAAGAGAACATCACTTCTAATTCCAGAGAAAATAAGCAGGTAAGTATGCTAAGAGATGTGTATGTGTGTATGTGCTTGTGTATATATATGTATAATAAACATTTATCTGTACCCAGGTGTATGTATGCACAAATATAAACACACAGGGATGTTTATAAAAGCACCAATTGTTCTATGTCTATGCAATTGAAAACAACGCAGCTCTCTAAGGCACGAGGCAGAGCTACATGAACTGACCGACAGGGAATGAAAAAAACCAGATTGCCAACAAGTACCTTCTATATGATGCTCTCAGAGGGGAAAAACGTATCCACAGGGTTACATGGTTTATATCATCACAGGAAAAAGTCTTGAAGGTAACATATAAATACGAAGCGTAGTTATAACTGGGTCGTGGGAGTTTAGGTTATTTAAACAATTATTTTATAGTTTTCCTTTTGTTTACCTCTTTTTTCCCTCAGCCTTTTTTTCAGTGAAGTTATATTTCTTATGTTAAAAAAAAAGGAATAATACAAGAAAATAAAAAGCATGGAGAAAGCCCCGGAAAACTTACAGGGAGTGTGAGCACTAGGAGCTGCAGCAGAAAAACAGCTCGATCTCGGTTTGTAAAATCTTGAGAAGTTTCGGTATCCATATTGTACAGATGACAGGCAACTGAAGTCCTGAAAAGCTAACACTTTTTTCCTTTTTTTAAAAACTGGATATCCACTACGTGCCATCTGTTGATTATTCTCTTCTCTGCACTTCCTGGCATTTTAGGTAGTATTGCATCTTAGCTGGGATAGAATGTACCGTGTGTCTTCAGATTCTACAGACATTTACTGGGCACTGGGGTACCCACTGAGAGTCCAAATCCCGTCCCCCAGAAGGTGTCCCTGGTGAGGGAGTGAAGGCGGGAGGCTCTGGGTGGGTTTTTCTCTCTGCCGTTCCACTTGATCTCCGTGACAGCCCTAAGGGCACCTGCCACTTGAGGGGGAGAGACAGGATTTGAAGCCAGGCCTCCAGCCCCCACGCCAGGGCTCCCAGCCCCAGCAGAAGGGAGAGGGCTGAAACCCAAGACGCTTTAAATCCCTGCTGCTCTGAGCCCTGAGATGTGTTCTCTTGGGGTTCTGGGTTTTGCTGATCATTGTCCTCGCAAGGGGCCATTCTGAAATTAAAAATCTCCAAGTGAACAAATCTCTGGCTCTTCTGCTCTTTCCTTCCCAGTCCTGAAAGTGAGGCCAGGAGAAATGAGCTTTGGCCAGGAACTGAGCGAGTGACTTTGCGTGGAGTGTCAGCTTCTCCACATTGCTGGGTGTTAGCTTACCCCTGTCCGGCACCAGCAGCAGAAACAGAGCCAGGCGTGGCCTGTAGCAAAGCTCCCAGTTTAAATATGTGAGTCCATCTGGGCCCGGACAGCTGCATAGCGCAGGCAGGGCACAGTCTGCCACCCTACCCGTTTCCTTGAAATCTATACAGGAACACAGTTCCAAGTAGCCGGTGCCAGTCCCTGCAAGCTCCTACTTGTAAAAATGGGTTTTAAAACGTGACGATATGTGCCTCCTCCTGTGCCTTTGGGCTTTTCTAGGTGTTAGCATGAAGCTCACTCATGTGAGCTTTACAGTGACCCTGGGAAGTGGGCAGGGAGGGGCGGTTATGACTATTATTAACTCCTTTGCTTTCTCTCCAGCCCCCTGCAATCCACTCTCCAAAAAGCAGCCAGAGTGAACTTTTTAAAATGTCAGTCACATCTCGGCAATGCTTTGCTCAAAGCCCTCCGGTGGCTTCTCAACTCCTTAACAAGCTCTAGAAAGTTCTATGGCATCTAGCCTCTGTGTCCCCTGGCCTTGCTGTGGCCACACACTTCTAGCTGTTCGTTGGATGCTCCAGGCTCCAAGTTTGTCCTTGTCTCACAGCCTTTGAATTTGCTGTCCTCTCCTCCTAGGACTTGTCCCTAGACATTTACTGGCTGGCTCCTTCTCATCAGGGACGTCCCCAATCGAATGTCCCCTTCCCAGAGGCCTTCCTTACCTCCCCTCCCTGCCCCCAATCTCTGTCCCTCCTAGCACTTGATATCATATTGGGTGTTTATTGTTTGGTCTGTTTCCTCCACCATTACGTAAGCACCAATAGAGCAGACGCCTTGTTTGTCTTGCTCACTGCCTAGAAGATACTTGAAACTCTTAATATTTGTTAAATGCACGGAAGAATGCCCTTTCCATAGAGGAGGGAATTAAGGCACCTGCCCCAGTTACCCAGCTAGCGAGTCCTCATGCTGGACTCAAACTTAGCTCCTGTGCTCCAGCCTTCGAGTGGGTGAAAGTCACGAAGGAAAGTGTGTACGGGGCCACTTAGGAGCAGACAGCCTCTCAGGACAGCATTCTTTTATGTTGATGTGAAGCAGCAAATCTCTCAGAGATAGGGCCTCTGGGAGATTCTGCCATCGGTCGGCTGCTGTGTTGGAGCGAGCTGCAGGAGGAGGGTCAAGGATCCTGCCCCTTGCGGAGCGATGTGCACCCAGGAAGGGCCAGAATTTAAAGAGGCCTTTTCTACCCCTCCACGTGAGTTTTCTAGACCACAGGCAGGGCATATTGACTCACAGACCTTAAGGGCTTCCATTCGGTCTCTTTGCTTCCCAGTTGGGGAAACAGGCCCCGGGACGGGAAGTGAGGTGCCCAAGGCTACCCCATGAGTTAGTGGTCCAGGCAGTTAGAACCGAGGCTTCCTGAGCCAGCTGGGAGTTCTGGTCTACCCACTGTGGATTTGCTGCGCTGGTCCTGGGAGACCGACGGAGCACGCCACCCTCACCAGGCGCTCCTGCTCTGGGTCTCCTCCCCAGCATGTGGGATTCCATGCTGGGGCTAGCAGAGGGGAGGGGGTAGGGGCTGAAGAGTCCACTGGCCACACTGGCGGGGGGAGAGTCACATAAGGAAATTCACACCCTTCCTACATCATCAGGGGTCCCCACAATGGGGAGGGGACAAAAATGAGGATCTCTGGGGAGAGTTGGTTTTACCTCCCACTGCTCCAGGAGTAGCCCCGGAGGCTGCAGGAGACCACCGGCTTGCTCCCTATGGTGGAGTTGAGCCTGGCACAGGGACCAGCTGAAACTGGCACCATTTTTGCCCTCCGTGTATACTGCTAAAGAAGAGGGGCAGCCTGAACAGGGAACTGCTAGAGGCAGCGGGCACTTCAGAGCAGCCCCTGCCCTGGCTGCTGACTTCAACCCCAAGCCGAGAGGCATGGGCTGCGTTGAACATTAAACCGATACCCTCTTTGATCCGAGCGCTCCTTTCATGATCGTGCCTGGTGGTTCAAAGAATCACCCCCTCCCCCAGCTTACTGTTCCTGTTGGTGCCAAAAGAATGCCCATAATTGTTACCAAACAGTGGATGGAGCACGGAAACGTGCCCCCTCTGCCCAGCTGGCTCCTAGCTGGCACTTCATTGCAACAGAGACGGCGGGGCAGGGCCCTCGGGCCTTCGGCGTTTCATTTGCACCCACATGTCGGCTGGCTGGCCTCTTGGCCAGGGAACCGAGTCAGCCAGATGCCCCCTGTAGCCCGCGCCCCCGCCACACCAGGGCCGCCTGCCTTCTGCTTCGTGAAAAATGGCCCTGGTCTCCATTGGACCCTAATTAGACTGGGTCTGGCCTTCGCTCTACTGTGGTCTCCCCACAGAATGCTGACCACTGGCTGTTCCCGCCTCCGGCCAGGACAATGCCAGGCCCTGGCCCGGGCAGGCCTGCCAACTCGATGTCCCTCGGTCCTCACTCTGCACACCAGGGCTGGCTTCCCACACCCGCGGCTTTTCCAAGGGGAGGGTCTGGGGGGCTCAACCACATACTCAGGCAGACCACTTTTGGCCAGTCCTAACTAGTCCCCACCCCAGGGGAACAGGACCAAGATGCGACCCTGCATTTCTAGCGATTCCCTCCCTGCCAGGCCTCTCTGCACTGCTCTGGGGTGTTCCTTGCACTTGGACTGATACCAGTCGATGTCCCTCGCTCCAACCTGACCTGAAATTGAAATGCTCTGAACAAGAGCAAGTGGGGCGGCCGGCATTTCAGGCGGGGGCAGGTTGGCAGCCTGGGTGTGAGCTCACAAGGCCCCATATGGGTCGAACTAGTACTTTGCATTTTCTTTTCTCTCTTCTTGGAACCGCTTCTTTTTTTTTTTTTTTTTCCTACTGCCCTCTAGCCTCTTCACTGCCTTGGGAAAGGGGGCCTCTCACAAAATAATAGTCACCAACGCTGTTTACTGAGTGCTTCCTGTGCATGGGCACCGTGCTAGGTCCCTTACAGGTGGTATCGCACTTAAGCCTCACGACAACCTATGAACCACGTACGATCGCATCTCCATTTTCAAGGTGAGGAGAGGTTAAATGCTTTGCCCAAGAGTTTACAGCTGGTCGGAGTTGGAGCTGAGCTCCAAGCCCAGGTTCTTTAGTGCCCAAGTCCTCACATACTTGGCATTGGACCGTGTGCCCCTCTTTCCCAGAAAGCATAGCTTCTGCCAAAGCCGGGAACAGAAGACCTTCGGGAAGCCGCCTTTGATCTTTCTTACTGAGTCCCTGCGGCACAGACTGTACACAGGCAGTTGGGAATAGACGTGCAAGTTAAAGGAATTCTCGTTGGAAAACACCCGGGGGATCCGCAAGGCCCGGGCTGTGTGTTTGCCCTCGGAGGGCCTGGGATCCCGCTGCCGTTTCCTGTACCCTGGCCTGGAGCGCCAGCCGGTCACACGGACTGCAGGGCATCCGCCTCACACTTCTCTGCAGCCTCTGGCTTCTGCCGGTGGATTCTGCAAGGTGTTTCCTGCAGATCCCGCTGACGGCCTCTGCTGGCATGTAGCAAAATCGGCCTAGAACATCGTGATCTGCTGGCCTCAGTCTGGACAGGGTTTTGTTTTTTGTTTGGCTTAAAAAAAAATTTTTTTTTTCCCCAACCAGGGGCATAGGGATGGAGGAGAAGGAGGGAAATGAAGGTAAAAATATTGACAGAGTGAAAAGTATTGAACATTCCCTCTGTTTCAGAAATAGAAGCCTCCGAGGCTGGATGCAGGCTGGCTAGGCCAGGGTTGGACTGAGGTTGAAGTTGAGATCAAGGTGGCAGCTTGGCCTGCCTCAAAGCATGTCCTTCAGGAGGGTGTGGGAGCCTGAGGCCGGGCAGAAGAGAGCTCCCTCCTGTTGTAAGGACAGCTTTTTCTGAGGCTCTCGAGGAACATTTGAAATAAGCCATCCAGGGTGCTCTGTCTTTCTCCAGAGGGAGGATGGGGGTGGATGGTGGCCCTGGGAGAAGTTACTAGAGTGGATGAATATCTTTGGAAGAGTCTACTTGTCTGTTAGAGCACTGCCTTAGCTACTTTGAAACCTGATGATCGATGGAAGGAGCTGGGTTTTATCTTCAGGGCTATACATATGCCCACCTGGTATGTTGGGGGCGGGGAGTAGAGCCTAGTCCCTATTGAGATGGCATCCTAGAAGCATTTTTATTACCTAGGATTAGCATATAATTGGAATATTAAAAGCAGAAGCCCTCATCTTCTCAGCATTCTTTGGATTTCTTGCGTAGGTAGATTCGGGAACATGCAGGCCAGGAGAGCTTACCTGGCACTGATGTTAGGATCCGTCTGACCCTACCTGGCATTAATGTCCAGTGCTTTAATCAGTGAAATTATCCCAGGTTTGCCTTCACTTTTACTAATAAACTCTTGGCTGGACTGTCAGCTTGGAAAATCAGACGTTACTGCCCCCGCCCCCCAAAGATGATGCCTAATAAAGAAACAGATAGGTGGGGGCCACTAAAATTGAGGCAAGGAGCTGCAGAGCAAGTCTCCCTCAGCAGCAGGCTCTGCCAGCACTGCCGTGGACCAGCAACGTCGCAGTAGCTACCAAATGGCCCCTCTTGGTTTGAATGGCTCAGTCAATGGACCGGGTGGGGTGATTAGGAGCCCACTCGGTACTTGCTTCTGTCCCTAGTTTTGACAACTGCAAGGCATCCAGGCAGGTCACCAGGCTGAGAAAGACCCTAAGACAAAGCTAGAAAAGGCACCTGAAGCATGCTAATTACTGGCTCACATTTGATCAACTTTCGAGAAATGTGATTCTAGACCAAGCAAAAAGGAGAACATGCCAGCTTGGACCATTGCTATTGAAGAGAAAGTAGAACCCAGGGGAAAGGCATGCATTAGAAATAAAAAGAGACGGCACCCTTAGCTTCTAAGGGTGACAGGACAACTAGAATACATCCAGTCCAACTCCTTCCAACTCCTTCATTTCGTAGAATAGAAAATGAGGGCTCCAAGAAGGAAGCGATCTGTCAAACTCACATAGCAAAGGAATGGAAGGACCAGAAAGAGAATCTAGCTCCCGGCTCCTGGCCCAGCGCTTTTCTTGCTACTCAAAATTTTCTATGTAATAAGACTTTTTTTTTTTTTTGAAAAAAAAAATTCCTGTACTTCCGCACTCAAATGAGCGTATTTAGTAGAGTAGGTCGAGTTACTTATTAAGTCACTTCAAAGTTGGGAGAAAGAGTTTGTGTTGGAAACACCAGAGGTTTTTTCATTTTATTAATGATAGCACTTAACATGTGATCTCCCCTCTTAATAAATTTTTAACACTAGAAGTTTTTAATGCATGACGGTGAAGTCTTAAGTTGCCCTACCACCAGTCCGAAGATCGCAAGTGGGGAAGGTGAAATCTCAACTTTGAATAGCGATCAGTGACCCCTGGGAAACTTGCATTCGTCCCCTGCGAAAGCCATTAGAGAGTGAGCCTGGGAAGGTAGGGGGACTTGGAACCATGTCATAGGTGGGGAGGGACTATCCAAATCTAGGAAAATATTTATCCTGGAGATGATTTAGGGAACATGACCATGCTCTTCAAATATCTTGTTTTATGTAAGCCTAAGATGTCAACTAGCTGGGAGAAGGCCACAGAGCTAGGAGGCAGTACAAAGGAGAATTTTCCTACAAAAATTGGCTTGACATGGAACAGTTTGACTTAGGTCACAGATGGTTGCACACTGCGCAGATTAACCTTGGGATGGGAGGAAGAAGATGTTCAGAGGAGGTTACACGGAGTGACCCGGAAGTTCCGACCCAACCTAGAGTCTGTGGCCTGTGAAGTGTGCATGGGATCTGCATGAGATCCAGAAACCCACTGCGCGGTAGGTAAACACCCGCTTCTGCAAGGCAGGTTCGACCCAGTGACAAACGCAGGGCTCCAGAGTCAGGCTGCCGGATGGGCGTGCTGGGTCCACTTCCGCCTCTTTGGATGATCTCGGGAGAGTCACTTACGCTCTACGAGCCTCAGTTCCTACAGGTTGGGGCTAATGGCAGCACTTACTTTACAGGGCCTTACTGAGACTCAGAGGGGATAATCCGCGGGAAGCATTTAGCACTGATCATGCATATAAGTGCTCAGTAGACGATGGCACTTATTATTAACAACAGTGTGATAACTAGCATTACGATTGATGGCACCAGGATTCTTGACCTCTTGCTTTTTGTGTCAGTGTTTGGCCAAACGTGTTCGTCCCTGATGCTCGCATTGCTCATTCTCTAAGAGCATTGGCATATCATGGAAAACGTATCCCAATCTGCTCTGTTTAGTCCAGCTGGAAGCATCTGGAAGCAAAGGTTTGGGAAGTGCTTCAGGGACTAGCTGAGGCACCTTTTCATAGGAGCCTCCCACAGGCAGGCAGAGTCAGAAGCTCTGGGTCACATGCGGTCACTGGTCACTTATGCAAAACCCTGCCAGCCTTCAGATGTGCAGGGGAGGTGGCGGGGGAGGTGGCTTGTGCTGCGTATGCTTTGCAGATGCTTTGTGGTATGGCGCTCAGCCTGGAGGGCCCCCAGTGTCCAGCAGCAGGGCTGTGGTCAGGCATGTGCAGTTTACCATGACAGCCCTTCTTCAAAGAGTGTAGCCAAACTCTGGGGAGAGGTGCACTCTGGGTGGCCCATAAACCAGAAAACGTGTCTCCAGTCTGCTATAGATGCCATCCCAGCAGCTGCAGAGGGATCTGCATGAGGTCCAGTAGCCACTAGATCCACAAACAGACCCAGTCTGTGGGACAGTCCTAAGTCCTCCATTCAAGCTTCTATCTGTTACCCAGGGAACTGGACATCTGCCTGGGTTCTTCTCTCCAGCCAGGGTCTGCACAGGCCTCAGCCATGTGACCTACCAGGCTCAGTCTGGCTTTTGTGCCCTCGCTCGTGCTATTTCCACTGCCCAGACCATCCTCCTCCTTTCTTTCCACGATCAAAACCCTGCACGCTCTTCTAGGTCAGTGCATAGCAGTGGAATTGGCCTTGGAAAGTTGCAACTAGATACAGTGAGTGAAAGAGCCTCACAATATTGGAAGGCGGAGTGATAGATTCCTCTCAGGAAGCAATCGATAGGTGCCAAGATGGAAAAGATACCTTATTTCCCCCAGAAACCATTTACTGAGCATCTAGTATGTTCCAGGTACTGTGTGAGATGTTGGGAATACAAGGGTGAGCAAAACAAGACATAATCCTGGCATAACTTAGTGTGTATGCGGCGTAGGGAGGGGAAGAAGATGAGACATTACTTAACGCACAAACATATACTTACAAGCTGGGGCCCATTTTAATATACACACACACACACACACACACACACACACACACACACACACACACACACATAAATAAAACAGGAGTCCTGTTTGAGTCTGATGAGGGGTGGTTAGGGAAGTCTTCATCTGAGGAAGTGTCCTTTGAGTTGAACTGTGAAGGATAAATGGCAATTGCTAGGTAAAGGAGAGCAGAAGAGGATCCCAGGCAGAGAGAATGGCATGTGCAAAGGCCCTGAGGCCTTGCAGCTGAGCAGAGTTAGACCAGGGCTGCAGATCAGATATCCAGAAAAGTATACTTGTTTCCCCCCTGCCAGTCTTTTTGGTCCTAAGGTATATGCTCCCTGTCCCCAAACCATGGGGCTTCAGGTCAATTACTGGACTTCTCTCTTCCTGCTCTTTTCCCCCATGCCAAGGTACCCTCAACTTGGCCTTGAGAGCCCCCTGGGCCCAGCCAGCCTGTAAGTAGAGGTATGCATCCAGACTTTATCACTGGATGAGATTCTTAGGCGTAACAAGAGCTGTGAGGAGGTAAACCCACCTTAATGTTCTCACCACCTATGCCTTATACGAGTCCTTCTCTGGTAATTCCGCCTGGGGCATTTTCCCTTTCTCTGCGTTCCCAAAGTGTTTGAGTTGTTGGCTGATTTGCCAAATGTTGAATAGTAGAAAGAGGGTAAGCTTCACTGCCAGGCATATTTGGATTTAATTCCTAGCTGCGTGACCTCAGACAAGCTTCTTAACTATCCTGAGTCTTGTTTTCTTTCTATACCCAGTAAAAATAATGCTACAGATTTTGCAAGTTGGTTTTAAGGATTAGCTATACTATTTGTAAGGTGTGTCTGTCTTGTACACAGTTGTGTATCTGCCGCCCAACACAGTGCCTGGCACATGGTAGGCACTCAAGAAGTATTTACTGAATGAATAAGAGGTCCAGGCATTGTGGATTGCATAGAGCAGGTGTTCACCGGGCAGGTGGCCGTTCTTCCTGCATCAATGACACCATCTCCCCAGCACACTGCCAGACCAGGGCAGGTTGTTCAGAAATAACAGGGGTTGGCTTTACAATTCTGCAATTGCTCACTTTCACCAAAGAGGGCAGCGGTTAGCATTCTTTACCTATTTATTTTATTTAAAATAGAGGTGTCCTTAAAAGGACTTGGATCTTATCTCTCCTCCACACCCTCAGTGTTAGCTATTTCTGATAACTGTCTCAGGGTTTGAAGACCTATAGTTTGGGCTTGTTTTTCTCATACCTCTTTCTCCCTGAGCCCGTCCACTATCTGGGTACTGTGGTTGTGAGCTGGTGGGGAGTGTCCGAGTAAGCCCGGGCAGGAAACACCTGCTTTCAATGTCCACGGGGTGTGCACAGCCTTCCTGGATGAAGCGCATGGAAGTTAAAGGTGAGAGAAGCCTAGACTATTTTAAAAGCCACCCAAAGGGTAAGTTCCAGGCATACCAGAGTGTCCTTGGCATCTGTGCTGTATGGACTCCGGAGAGAAAACAGACATTGCTGCTCGTTCAAACCACAAGAAAGTCTCCTGCCCTTTCCTAGAGCATTTTGGAAACAGATTTGCTGTTGGTCTGCAAAGGCGGCATCTGCCCGGCTGGTGTACAAAGGGGGCTTAACGGTGGTCCTGCGCCTATACCTATCCCAGAGTCCCTCGGCTCTCCCAGCACGCAAAATCCCAATTAGGAGAAAAATAAAACGCTACAGACAGCTCCTGAGACGTTGCCAGCTGTTTTGATTTCACAAATGACCCGACCTGAAAGCTGGAAGCTCTGGGAACCATTCGAGGGCACGGCATTTTTCTGGGCACTGCTTCAAAGGGGCTGCGGTTGAAGACCATGCTGCTATTCTGGTGGCCGCTTGTGTGGGATAAGTTTCCCATGGGCCCCTGGGGAGGGGCTGGAGCCCTCGCAGGGGGTGGGGTGGTCTGAGCCCCCCTTGTCGAGTGCATCTGACCCCCGAGCGGGCTTGAGCTTTGGAGAGGTCAGCGTGCGTCCTACACTCTGCGTCCCGCCGGAGAACAGAGCGGATGACCAGCCAAAACGCCAAGGCAAAGCCGCTCCACGACGGCAAGCGGTTTGAGAGGAGGGAGGGCATAGGGGGAGACAGAGGTACCTTCGATCTTAACTTTGAACATTAAAATGGGATGAGAACTGGAACGAGACCATTTGTGCGTCTGAGGCAAAGTGGGGCAGGTGAGACCGGGGCTTGTTTCCAAGGGTTTCTCGAGGCCTTGGGGGCCTCCTTTTGGCCAACTGTTCTGGCACCCAATTGGGAACAAGCTTTCCTAAGGGCTCAGGGCAGGGACAAAGTGATATGTTGTCATCACCGGTCTCAAGGAGAAGAAACCCACCTGAGAAATGGCACTGCCCCATGTTGGAGCAAGACCCAACCCACACGGCTGGGCATCCCCGCCCACGTCTCGGGTTTCACCTTCCCCTGCCCTTGTTGCAGCTCTGTTTGCTGTCGCTCTAACGGGCTGGACTGCCCAACCCCCAGGCCTTTGCCTCTGCCCCTTCGTCTACCAGAGGCCCCTTCGTTTCTCGTGGCTGACTCAGGTGACCTCTCAGACCCCGGCTCCGGCAGGAGGTCTCCCCTAGAACCTCCAGCCTGGCTAGGTGTGTCCGCGGCATGCTCCTGGCTCTCCCTGTCACCACCTGTCTTGTCTCTTAAGACTGAAATCAGGTTCTTAGGGTTATAAACCGTGTTTACCTGCTTACTGCTGACTCCCCAAGCCATGGCACCGGGTCTGAGACACATGGTTCCACAAATACTTGTGAATAAATAGTGAAGGAGTGAATAAATTAATCTCAAGTACACTTGATAGAAGAACAACAAAACAGCAGCAGCAGCAAAACCAAAACAAAGCTAAACAAGCAAGCAAACAACAAATATCGCGGCAGAGAGGGGCACAGGATGGGGAGATGGGGCCTGAAGAAGCAGCCTGCCCTGCCTGTCGTATCCCCAATGGCGACTGCAAGGGACCTGCAGCGGGGTCAGCAGGTCGAGGAAGGAGAGCCCTGGGCCGGGACTCCCTGGGGCTAATTTTGTTGATGCCACTGACTCCCTTTAGGATGCTGAGGCTTGGGTTGGTTGAGTCTGGGTGTTCTCCTTCCACAGAGACATCGAGTTAACTGGGGTCTCCTGCAACGGGACCCTGTGACTCATCCCTCTTTGGGTGTGAATCCTCAATAGTGGGGAACAGGGTCCCTCTCCGGCCTCTCAGATCCCATTTTTACTTGCTGCCTCCTTTTCTGGGTAACCCTTGGGAACTAGGACTTCTGACCCACCACTTCAAGAGGATAAACAGGAAACCGTTCTTGTCTTCCCTTACAGTATTATCTTTGATTCCCTCCCCCAGCCTCATTCATTCATTCAACAAACAATTTTGGGGACCCCACATTCTAGGCTCTATGCCAGGTGCTGGAGTCCCAGATGCAGCCCCTGCCATCTGGTAATTAGTGATGCTAGTGAGCACCCAAGGAACCGATCACTCAAGAAGAACATGTGCTGGAGGAAAGAGAGGGACGCCAAGCCGAAGAGAGGCAGATTAGCTTGGTCGGGGGCAGGCAGAAGGCTTCCTGGAGGAGGTGGCATTTCAGCTGGATGGGTCTTGCAGGAAGACATATGTGTGGGCAGATACACAGGGAGGAAGGGATTTTTGCAGAGGCAAGATGCATCCCAGGACAGGTCAATATGGCGAGGGGACACTGGCTGGCGAGTTGGGAGCTTTGGAGTGGTAAGAGTTGAGGTGGAGGCCCAACCCTGGAGAGTCACATGTGCATCGCTGAGCCACACAGAATAATCCTGTGTTGCTGCAAACCCAAGGGAGCCTCAGATGGGGCTGAGAGCGGGGGTTGTGGATCCTCTTTGTTCCTGGGAGAATGTGGGGGGCTTATGGGAGAAGGACCATGTTTCCCACTGTCTGTCCTTTGGGGCGTTGGCATTCCCCACCTGACAGCCTTTGTGGAGTGAAAGCCTCAGTGATTCTAATAATGCTTGGTGACCACTTTGGGGCAGTCACCTTACTGGACCCTTAGAAACCCAGACCAGAAACACCGTCCCCCTTCTAAGGTGCAAGGACCCTTAGAAACCCAGACCAGAAACACCGTCCCCCTTCTAAGGTGCAAGGACCTCCCTCCGCAGGTGAGTCGGCCCTGAATCCAGGAACCAGCCAGCCCTGGGACATCTGCCCTGTCATCAGCCAAATGATACATCTCTTTCTCCCAAATTGTTGATGGCCCCAAGAAGAAACTGAGAGTGGCCGACTTTAAAAGCAGTTAGATTAGAAATGAAATGCATTAATCCCAAGTCTATGCCTAGGTGGTGACTCCTACATTTTATTTTTTAATATATAAAATTGAGGTCATCACATAAAACATGAAAGCAGGACTAGGATGCAGATTTTGTTTTGTGTTCCTTTCGGGTAATCGCAAAGTTCCAGGCAACTTGACCTTTCTGGGCCCGTGTTCCCTTCCTCCCCTCTCTGGCCCCTTCATTTCATACACAACAGACGTCAGCGGGGGCCCTGAGTGCTTCCTGGACTGCTCAGGCAGAAAGCCAGAGTGCTTAGAAGGTGGGGAGAGCCAGGAGCCTGCACGGCCCCCAGCCTCTTCCCGTGAGGCCCAGGACAGAGCGTCCCCGGACGGGCTTGCCTGGGGGACCCCAGAGCACAAGGCAGGCACTGAGACACAGGAGTCTCTGGGCAGGGAGGTTTTAATATCCTCCGGTTTTAATAGCTTTCCCTGAGATGGAAACTTGGGTTGAAATGATTTGCAGCTTTCCAGATTTTTTGAGTGTGTGTGTATTTGGGTTTATTTTTAGCCGCAGGCGTTCATTCCTTGCCAAAAAACCTGCTTAAATAAAACCAAGATTAATATTTTTACTTAACGGAAAGACTTAGTCAGGACAGGCTTTGAACTGGAGACTCCTTATCTTGATTGGGAATGCATTTTAACGGGCTGGCCTTGGCTTTGACATCAACGAAAAGGGCCTTTGAAACTGACAAGAGAGAAGGGCCCTGGGGGACCAGGGAAGGATGCAGGAAGAGCCTGCTTGTGGGACTTCTCTGCGGAGAGCCCCTCCTCACTCAGGCTGCCCGCTGCCCCCCACCCGCATGGTCTCTGGGGTCATCTTCCCGGCTGGAAGGGGGTGGGGGGGGTCGGCTCTGGCCTGGCTCCGAGCCGGCTGTGATGCTGCCTCCTTTCCAGCCGCTAGCCTTGCCTCCTTCCCACCCAGACCTGGTCCCGACTTCTGCTTCCTCTGGGTGCAGATGCAGCAAACTGAGTCTCTTCTGCAGGATGGGCTAAGGCCCAGATCTGCTGTCACCTCCAGGGGGTCCTCTGATGTCCCTCCCCAGAGACAGACTTCACCTCCTCTTCGTGCTATACTGACTATTTTTGCCTATAACACTGTGCCATACTTTAATGTCACGGCCTGTGCCTGTCTCTCTTACCTCTGGTCTCTGAGTTCCTGGGGCCTCATTTATCTCCGGGTCTCCCTAAGCCTAGCACAATACTCAGTGATTGCTGAACAGATGTTTATCTGGCCCTATGAACTGAGAATTGCTATTATCCCCTTTCGATAGAGTAAGGCTCAGAAAGACTTGGTCGTTTGCCACAATTTACACAAGAGAGTTATTTATCTATTTTTTAATCACTCTCCATGTGTGTAGCATATGATACATGAAATCACATTCAGCTTCATGTATTCAGCAAATATGTATTAAGAGCCTCTTCTATGCCAGGCACTGTCCTGTTTACTCTGGCTATAGCACGTGGTAAAACAGAGAACCTGCCCTCGTGAGGCTTACATTGTAGTGGGGAGGCATGATCGATAAAGAAGTGAACGTATCATGTGTCAGGTGCTGGCCAGTGTCAGATCGAGGCCAGCGAGGGGTCGAGGGCCGGCAGGGTGGGGACGGATGTGCTGGGATCAGGGAAGGCCCCCAGCCAGGTGATGTTTGCAACAAGCGGAGGAGTGTCCAGTGAAGAAAGAGCATTCCAGCCGAGGGAACTGCCGGGGTAAAGGCGCCGAGGGTGTGTTTGGGATGCCAGCGTGCAGCAAGTTGCAGTCTCCCAGATGGAGAAGGCCGTAGGAGGCCTGTTGTCACTACCGGACGGGGTGAATTTTAGATGTCTTATTAGACTTGCAGGAGTAAGTGTAGACTGATTGTAGACTCTTGGATGTATGAGTTAAAGGTCATGGCAGTGCTAGGCTGGAGGCTGCAAAAACGTGGCAGGTGTCAGTTGTACGGATGGTGAGCGAGCCCACAGCCGGATGGAGACAGCAGGAAGACGGAGCACCCACAAGCATCGAGAAGGTCGTGGGTGACCTTGACCACAGCCGCTCTGGTGGAGCAGGGGAAGGGCTGAGGTCACTGCAGGACCCCTTCAAGGTTGGTAGTTGTCCCCCACAACTTAGCCACTGGGGTGGGAAGTGACTCGCCCAGCGTCACACAGGGATGGGGCAGTGACTTTATCCAGACCCACAGGCTCCAGGTTTTCTTGATCTGGCTTTTCAGCTTCTGAGTCTTTTTAGAGGGTTTTTGGGGTTTGGGGTTTGGAGTTGTGGCGACCGATATTCTGGGAACCCAGTCAGGGCAGGCCCCTCGGGCCTCGCCTTCCACCTAATTCCTAAGGTCCTTGCCTCCAGCGTGGACAGCATCAAAGAGCCCCAAAGAGGCAGCAGGTATTTGAGGAGGAACGTGAAAAGGGTCACTGTAGGAAGGTGACGAAGATCCTCTGGGGATGAGGAAATGCTGAATCACAAGAATCTTTTTGGGTCCCCTTGCTATTGTCCTCTGATAAGTAAATTTAAGAATCTACAAGTCATCATCCCCGGCGATGTAACAGTGTATCATCTGGTTAGCTTCGGGGTTACAAAGTGCCTTTTTATGGAGACATCGTCTCCTTTAATTAATCAGTCTAATGAACCTCAGACCCCCGTGTTGGGAGAAACCTTAGGGATCCTGTGGTTTTGTGGTTTCTAAGTTATTCTTTTTTCCTTCCACGAAAGCCTTGCTGGGGAGCGCAATATGCTAGGCAGATGACTTGCTGTCACGTCGCTGCTGGTGATTACTTGTGGATTCTTTTTCCTAGTCAGCGGCTGCGTGTGGGTGATCGGGAAGGGCGGCGGTGCAGCGGTTAAGGGGCTGTGGGGCTGTTGGGGGCTTATCGGAGGTCCTCCCCTGATCCGTCCTCCTCTGATCCTCGCAGAGCTGGCAGTGGGCGGGGGAGGCGCGGTGAAGTTAACTGTTTTGCAGTCAGTACGAAGCCTACGTAAAGGATTCTAGGCCGTCTGCTCTCCTGGGGGAACGTTTTAGGCAGCCTTGCTTTCCTCCTTTGTCACCCTGTAGGGATGAAGTGGCTGTCAGACCGGCTGGGTTGCAGGGACCCCTCTCTCTTCCTTTTGCTGTGCGTCCAGAGGGTGGGCATCATTCTAACCCTTCCAGATCCCTCTTTTCCTCCAAATCCAGCCCCATGAAGACGGGTGAGCCCACTGTCCCGGCTTTTCCATCCACCTAGGTCCTGCCTGCCAGGGTCCCGTCAGAACAGTCCTTTGCCCGAGGTTGACACTCCTGGTGACTTCTGCTTGGGGAGAAATTCAGTCTACCTGCTGGTCAGGTGTGCCTTACGTCTCCTCGCTGTCCTTCTCAACACCATACCTTGAACCAGTAAGATCACTGCACAAGGCGTCTGGAGAGACAGGAGTGGGAAGGTTCACGTGTGCGTGGTGGCAGCGGCGGTGTCTCGCCCGCCGGGTGGCTGAGTCAGCTCCTACACTGGGGAGAGGATTTTACTGCTCTTGCCCGGGTGCTAAGATGGGCAGAACCCATCTCAATGTTAAGTTAATGCCCGATAACTAGTTAAGGGATCCTCAAACCAGCCGCACTGCGGCATCGTTGCTCCCGCCTTCCAGCCCGCCAGCAGGAAAGTCCAACCGTCGGGTTGGGGTAGAGAGATCTGGATTGGGTTGCTGATGGTTGGATGGGGGTCGGAAGGGGAAGGAGGGGGGCAGGGCCAGCTCAAGGCCGTCTTGACGTCCCACTCTGGATACGCTGATGAGCAGCAGATGTGCAGTTCTGGGAGACACCCCAGTAAGCTGCCCTGGAAATTGAGTCCCGTTGGCTGTAGGAATCATTCTTTGTTGGAAATTAGTGCTGCTGTGGTCCACACCGCTAGAGGTGGAGGTGAGGAGGGGCAGCGCAGTTACAGCTTTGGAAAGGATGTGCCTTGTTGGCTTCGTTTGTGTGAGCTCTCACTAGCCCTCTCCCTAAGCAGATATTCAAAGGAAGCAAAGGTAGACCTTTTTGCCTGGATCCTCAGGTATGTGATATATTTAAGAGAGGCCCGTGTATGTTTATAGATCTGTGTGCCAATTATATAAGCACACGCTTCCTGGTTAGTTTCTTCTTAGACACTTTTAAGTTAAAATACTGTTTATTTCTTAATCCCTTCCTTGTTTCCTCTTTCGACCTCCCTACCCGGGAGCTCCCGTTCCCTTCCCAAGAGCAAAAGAGCCTGCAGAGGGGCGAGGGGGGCCCGGAGGTGCAGGCTGAGCCGCACCCCCCTTCTCTGACTGGTGCTTCTGTACCGCGGAGATCAGTCCTCTGGCCGTGAACTTCCAAACCCCACCTCCCCGCTACGCTGCAATCTGCGGAAGCAGGAGGCGGGACTTCTATTTCTTGTTGTCACCCCACCAGCACCCAACCCGATGTTCCAGACACCAACCTAGTTCACGCCCGTGTTGGTTTAGCTGCCAGAGGACACTGGGTAGACGGTGCGGAGGCCACGCTCTGGCATGGATGGGAATAAAGAAAACCTGTGTCCAGCCCGGCCCTCGGTAAAGCTGGCTTCCAAGCCGCCACGGCAAGGTGGAGGGGGACGGCCAGACGTGCCGCCAGCTCCCAGTTTGGAAACCGTCTTCTGTTGTTGTTGGAGAACCACGACCGCCCCCACCGCCCTTACTCCCCGTGGCCCCTGGGCCAGCGCATGCCTCGGGAGAACCCTCATTGCCAGACGGGAAAGTAGAGAACAGCACACTTTTAAATCACAGAGGAGAGACCGGAGCAAATAAAGGCGCATTAATTCACAAACCAAACAGGCCGATTTGGGGCTGGCCAGCGATTTTCCTTTGGAAGGATTTTGTGAATCTATTTGGGAGGGCAGAATGTTATTTAACTTTAGCTCAGTTTAGTGAAGTTTTTTGAGTTCTGTAAGGAAAACACTGGTGTGGCCTCTATACTGGGCCGTCTCAGCCTCAGTCTCTCTGGACCATGACCACGACCTTGTTTGGCTGGTCCTGGTGGGCCACTCTGGGGTCACAGGTGGGGGATGGGATGGGACAGGTACCTGTGACGGAGTAGACACCCCGGCCCCTACAACAGCTCCTACACTTGTTCTGACCGCTTCATTTGCCCTCCCCCACCTCTCCCCGAACTTGTGCAAGGCCAGAATATTCTGACGAGCTCGCCTTTCTTCTCATCCTAGGGACAGCTCCCAGGCTTTAGTTTACTGTGATGTTAGATGCTCCAGGATGGACGAGTAACAGCGGAAGTCACGGTCGTGATGGCAGCACTAACAACAGGATGGCAAGCACACGGGGGGCTCGGGATGGACCACACACCGTTCTCAGTGCTTGTGCTTAACCCTCTCAGCAACTTAATGAGGCGCCGCTATCATCATTCCTAGTTTATAGATTACGAAACTAAGGCACAGAGAGGTTGAGTAACTTCCCTAAGGTCACACAGCTCCAGCACTGGGATATGCACCCAGGCAGTCAGGCTGTTCAGTGCTGTGCCCTGTTGCTGCTCTACTAGTAAGAAGTACATCACATATAAGCCGTGTGAGAGGCATGGGGCTAAGAAAGCCAGAGGGATTTAGGAGGAAAGAGCCCTGGTAAGACCACACAGTAATGGTGGACCTCAAACTCCAGCGTAGCTTCCTGACTACAAAAACTTACTGTTTTCATTAAACTATCCCCAGAGGAAAAGGTTCCAAGCTCAGACCATTTCAGGGTAAGGAAGGAGTTGGCTGGCTGTATCTTCAGACGCTTCCAGAAGGGGCAGCTTTAGGGGGCAGGTCTGCTTATGACATCTTATGTCTAAATCAAGTCAAGCCATTTTTGAGCCAGGATGTTGCTATTTAAAGGAATCCCTTTTGCCTTCCCTGCCCTGCCCAAGGCCAAGACTCACTCCCTAGTTTACCTTTTGTGTTAATGAAGCAGAGAAGATGCAGCCAAATCAATTCAGGAAGAATCAATAGCAATGTCCTGGCAGACATGCCTCTACCCAGCAGCTAAGCTGCTGCAACCTGCCTGTGGGCGCTAACACAGAGGAAGTGGTCCCTAGGGTCTGCGGGAGGATGGCCCGCAGCCGAGGATGCTGCTGCGCAGGGAGACACAGAGGTGGTTGCAGAGTCTTGAGGGAGACTGGCCTGGGGTCGTGCCAACCTCCCATTTTGAACAGCAGACTTGGAAACAGCCACCCGCCTCCTAATTTGAGCTGCCTCAGCTAAAGTGCTAACGTTGCCAGTGGACTCCGTGTTTTGCCGTCCCTGGCAAGGGAGGTCTGAAGGGGCCATTGATTCATCTGAGTCCTGACTTCACGTCTGACTGGAAGGGCAGGATCCAAGCCCATGCGGGGAGAAACAGGACACAATCCAGTAGGGAGGGGGAAATGGGGAATCGATTCTCAGTAAAGGTTTTTTGTAAACAAGAGATTCGAGTCAAAGAGTTGGGAAACACAGTGGGACATCCACCATGGGGGAGGATGACGGAGCTACCAGAATGGGTGTGTGCACGTGCGTGCGTGCGTGCGTGTGTAAAGGATGTTCTGTTTAACAAGAACTTAGTGAGCATCTGCTCCTTTTTGGGCCAAGTGAAACTTGAGATAGGAAAGAATGACAGGATGTCAGAGGTGGGAGAGTCTGATTTGCACAGCAAGACCCATTCTGTCCCTGTCGAGTTCCTAGCATGGGGGCGTCCAGCCCCCCTTGGTGGAGACGCCGTCTGCCCCTGCAGCAGGCCCCCTGCCTTTTATTGCTAGTTCTTGTCATTAGATGATGTTTTCTTTGGTTGAGCCAATGAACGCCACTCTCTGCCATTTCCGGTTTTTGTTTTCGAGACCTATCCACCTGCCCCTCCACGTGCCAGTTTTACACATACTTGAAGACGGCTTTTGGGTGCTGCTTCTTCACGTTAAATAGAAGGGAAGACAGCCTCAGCCTCCTAGAATCTCAAAGTCAATTCCTCTCTTCTCTGTGTTCCTGCTGCATGTGGTAAATGCCCCTCTTTCAGCCCTCGAGGCACTGGGTCTGATTATTTTCATACTCAGAGTCAACTGATATTTACCGACAACTCCTTTCTGCCAGACGTTGTAGTGGGAAATTTCATAAGATCTTTTGTTTAATGCTCATTCCAATTCCCTGATGTAGGTAAAGTTATACCCTCTTTACAGATGAGAAAACTGAGGCTCAGAAAGAGGAAGTGGCTTCACCTCTTGGTCAGTTTCCTTATCTATATAATGTGGGTGCTCATGCGGCCCTTGGAAGGCAGGTGAGAGGAGTAAATAAGTGAAATGTCCTATTGCACATAGCGGGTGTGCAACAAATGGGAGCTGTTTTTATTGTGATAATCTTTGGGGTAATTACTTGAATGATGGCTGCTGCTCTTTATCCTCCAACCTCCCTCTCACCCCAGTGTCTCTAGAATCCCCTGTCTTACAAACATAGTCATCTATTCCAGTTGCCTCCAAGGCCAGAGGGCACTTCCAGGCACCGTGCGGGCTAGCATGCCCACCCAGAGGTGCTGTTCCCGACGTGGTACAGGCCTTCGTAACCTCCTCCCTGTCTCTGTCTTGCTCTCTCTGCAGTGATCCGGGCCAAGGTGGTGGGCAAGAAGCTGGTGAAGGAGGGGCCCTTTGGCACGCTGGTCTACACCATCAAGCAGATGAAGGTGAGTGACATCACCGGCCTGGCTCCAGGAGGGTTTCTGGGTTTGTGCCAGAAGAGTCCTGGCCAAGGGAGGCAAAGTAGGTTGGAACTGGGATGCGTGTTTGCTCAGTGTCTAAGCCCCAGCCAGACCCAGCCCTTCCGCCTGCTGCAGAGGGAGCTGCTGAGGCAGCAGAAAGGGATGGGCAGGGACGGGACATGGGCTGCGCTGTCCCAGAGCCAGTGCAGGTCGAGTCACTTAGAGGCACTTGTTAGGAGGCTGAGCTCTGGAAACAGGCGGCACACGGCCTTGTTACCCGGTATCCTTGAGACCTTGGTCGAGTGGGCTCTGGTCTTCCCAATAGTAAAACAAGGATGGGACTAGCTTGATTGTCTCTCTTCCGAGCTTTGACTTTCTGGGATTCAATGATGCCTACGGGTCTCATGCAGTCATCGAAGTTACAGCGTAGGTTTGCACCCCTCAGATCTTTGCATTAACCTGTGCTGGTCACAGGAACTTTATCCCGAGGTAGGAACTGTACCTTCTTTCCAGCTCTGATTGTCTTTTTGCAACCTAGCTAGTTAGCAACGTTTACTGGGCATATCACCAAGCATATGAAGCTTATGAAACGCATTAAGGGAGTACGCCTTGAGAAAAAGAACAGCAGATTTGTATCTAGAGAACCCACATCCTCGTCTCAGCTTCACTCCTAAATGGCCCATTAACCTTGGCTGCATCCCTTTTCCTGAGCCTCACAGTTGCCATCTGTTAACGGGCAGCACTGGGCTTACTGCCCCCTAACAGCCCTTCCAGCCCCGGTATTTGGAGTGCCCTGGGACGCTGGCAGTGTTTCTCGCGTGCAGGAGCTGGTGGTGGGTGCTGGAAGGCTGTACTTTGGTTAGCCCAGCAGAGAGGATTGGATTTCACCTTGAATAACTCAGCAACTGGTCCCTCACCCCGACCTCCCTGCATGCAGAGCTCTGTGCCAGGAGTCAGGATGGCCGTGAGGGGGAAAGACGTTTTCCACTTTTAGGAACTATAGTCAGGTAGGGAGAGAAGAGACATAGGTGTGACTCCTCAGAAGTTCAACATGAGAGGTGCTCAGGTCCAAGAGAACCCTCCAGCCTTTTGCTCATATTTTCATCCCCAGCAATTAGGGTGGGATCTAGCATGGAACGGGGACGTGGTGACTACTTATCCATCTAATGGGGGCATGAGGGCAAGGCCCCATGGCCTGAGAACTCCCCAGAGAAGACAAGCCTTAATATCCAGGTGGAATTGAGTAGGGTAGTGCCACAGCCCACGAGTGGTACCCGACCATCCCGGAGGCTGCCCACCAGGCTTCATTATTCCTGTGTCCTAAGGCCTGAGGCTAGCTGTACTCATTTTGTGAAACCTGTTGCTTTGGATTCAATTTTGGAAACATCCACAGCCTTCTGGTTATGTAATGTCCAGAGTCAGCCCTGGCCAGTTGCCCTTGGCTGCCTAAGCTTAGTCATGAGACCAGCTTATGTCTTCAGACAGCCCTGGGGAGAGAAGAATGGGCAGAGGGGGGCCAGCAAGAGCAACAAAAACCCAAAAAACCCACTTTGCAACCTCTGGCAGTCAGCGAGGGAATGCCAGAGCATATTAGACCGAAGCGGAGGTTCAGAAGCACATTCGGCTGCCTGCTCTGGAGCAGTCCTCGTTAGGAGACACTGTGGCCGCAGGGAGCTGCGAGGGAAATAGCTGGGAGGCGGCAGTTCCTAACCTTGCTCAGCTCCCCGCCTGCCGTCAGGGCCTGGGGACCAGGGTGGCCAGAGGCCCTTCCTGCGGGCAGAGTCCCATTGCCCCCTTGCCGGTGTCAGACCAGCCACAGGGGGTGGCTGTTTAGAGACCAGAAAGCATTTGCTCACCCATGAGCCACCGCGCTCCCCCATACCCCCGGGCCGGAGGGCTCAGGCTTTCCACTCAGCATCCTTCCCCGAGGGTCACGGTGCTGAGCATCAGGTGGAAAATCCTCCATTTTACTTCTGACAAAAGCCCAAAGGGGAGATGACTTGCCCGGAGCCATGCATTTAGTGAAGGGCAGATCTGGTCCCCAAGCTGAGGCATGAGGGGATTCCTTCCCAGTCCTGTGTTCTTTCCTCCCCAAATCTCCCTGCCATCTTCCCTTAATCATCAACCGCTATCTAATGCCTTTTATTCACTCTGACCCTCCTACCAACCCAGTGTCATGACCCGTAGAACTGGTCAGTGCCCTTCTATCCAGAGAGGTCACTGGGTTCTGCTCACCTCCCGGGGCTGGCCTGAAAGTCAGAGAAGTGCAGGCCAGGAGGAGAAGCAGGAGTCCATCCATCTGTCCTCCCAGCCATCCCTCCCTTTCTGTGCTTGGCACTGTGCTGTGAGGTGTGGATACAAAGACAGTGCTGTTCTCATGATGATAAGACTCCGTACGAGTAACATTTCCTGTGCATTCTGCTAAGCCTTTGCATAGACCAGTCCTTACACTAACACTGGGGAATAGATCCACCTTCCTCTATTTGACAGCTCAGGCAACCAAGATCTGGAAGGTTACACAGCAGTCAAGATCATATGGCTAGAAAGTGGCGAGCCCCAGCAAAAGTCTGGAGCCTTTGCCTACAGGAGATAACAGAGCAGTGGGCCACTTGCTTTCAGGGCTGCCCTCACCCCATCTGTATCTAATTCCCCCAGGGAACAAAAAGAAGTTTGTTGGGTTGTCATCTGACAGCAGTATAGCTCTTCACTTGCAACATCCTGCAAAGGGTGTATCAGAAAAATCTTTGCAGGGAGGAAGGGAGAGAGGCCAGAGAGGCAAGCCTGCATGAGTTTTGGCACTGGTCCCTGGGAGGCTTTGTTCTAGTGGATTAGAGAGTCTACCCTGGAGAGTCAGATGGGGTAAGCACAGGCTCCCTTAGAGCAGGGCTAAAGGAATTTGGAGAACCTAAGAATCTGAGCCGCCCTGTCTAGCCTCTCTCTTCTCTCTCTGATGATAGACGGACAGACCTTCTCCCATCTGCTGACTGCAGAGCCTCTGATCCATCTCTTAGGCACACCTTGAGTATGCAGAGACCCATGGGTGTGTTTGTGAGGGGGACAAGGGTGTTGGAATGTTGAGGGAGCTCACTGCAAACCCAAACTTGGAGATTAGCTGGGGCCGAGGCCCTAGGCTGTGGTGCAAAGGTAAAAGTTTCCAGAACTGGCCACTTTAATCTGTGGGGACCTTATCTCTCATCAGGACCATGAGAAAGTGTTCCACTGTGCCAGGAGCCGCTGTTTGTGCAGTAGGGACATGCTCTCAGGCTGGCTGTAAGGGCCAGCACGTAGGGGACATTATGTCCCAGCTGGGCCTGGGAGGGTCCCATGGGGGTGACCCCTTGGTCATGTGCTTTGCCTGTCCTGACTGTAGGCAGGACAGATCTGCCAGGCTATTGGAATGCTGGGTCCCCGGGGACTTCCTCCTGCAGTGGTTTGTCTAATCACATGAGCAGTGGCAGAGTCTCGCCTGTGAAGCTCCAGCTGGAATCCTCCTTGACCCCCCGCCCGAGGCAACCATGCCCCTCCTCCCAATGCCTGTGACTCTTCGTGGTTCAAGACTCATCTAGCCCTCTGCAGAGACTGACTCCATTCACTGCCCCGCCTCCCCAGCTAGACAGCCCGCTCTGTAAGAGGAAGAACATGCACTTGGTTTCTCAGTCAGGTACCTAGTGTCTGCAGACCTCAGTTGCTTGGTCTGTCAATAAACTGTGAGTTTTAATGAGTCCAAGACGCAAACCAGCACGCAGAACAATGCTGATCTTTGGTAGGCATGCAAGAAATATTTGACATAATGGCGGCTCTTCATGCTGTCAATGTAGAGCGAAGACCAGACGTTTCTTTAGAAATATACCAGTGCCCCCAGACTCAGAAACTTCTTTCTTACATTGTTTGTCCCTTCACCCCAACGGAAGCTAACTTCTTGGAACTTTGTGTAGATAACTACCAAGAAGGGAGCCTAGAGGCACATAGAATCTAGCTGGAAAAGAACAGCCTATGTCTGAAGTTCCAAACCAGCTTTAACTGCTTTTGCTAAGAGATGAGGATAGGCAAAGATGTTTAGGAGGAAGGGAACCAAACCCTTTCCTCCTCTGCTCATGAATTTTAGTGTAACTGGTTTTAAGCTAACCTTTACTGAATGCTATGTGCCAAGTGCTAGTCTCAGTCATTGAATTCTCAAAAACCCCTTATCAAGTAACTTTGCTCCATTTTACAGATGAAGAAACTGAGGCCCAAAGAGGTTAAGTAACTTTCCAAGTGGCTAACAAATGTCAAAAACAAGATTCAAACTCTGGCCATTGGTCTCCAGAACCTGGATTTACCACTAATCTTCCACGAGGATTAGTTTACATCTTGATCACCTCTAATGTCTTTTCCAACGCTGAGATTCTCTGATTTCAGGACGTTATAAGCCTCTTCTTATAACCCTCCTAAGTGTGTCAGACCAATTCTAGATCTCTATGATTGCAGATATAATGGTACTTTTAGGATCAATATGTAGATCGAGGTAGGATTATTATAAAGAAAAGACAACTAGATCAGTAAAATCTACCTTTACCATATTGCTGTTTTCAGAACCCCAAAATGCAGCACTGTGTTTATCAGACCCAGTCATTTGTAATGTATTTCGACTCTGTGTGCAAGTGCTGGAAGCAATGTTTAAGCACAATTCCTGCAAACTTAAAAGCTGCAGTGATGCCAAGCTGATTTCAACAAGTTCTTACAGAGCAGCTCAAGGGACTGCTGGACTCTAAATAGGAGCTTGATTTTCACCCATAAAACAGGAGGGTGGTCAAGGGAAAAGACTGACGCAGACGGAACTGAGGTTCCAATGGACTGGGACCAAAGACTTCGAGTGATTGCTTAGTTGAAGCATTTGCCAAAACCTTAAGGATCGCCCACACAAAAATAAGTCACTCAGCACAGAAGTAAGTGTAGGGGATGTTCTTCGAGGGCAACGCTCAATGGCATGCCTACAGCAGCACTCTTAAACATGGTTCCCGTTAAGCTGGAAAGGCACCCTTCATCACTGAGGAAGTCACCGTCATGACCCGACACGCCCCCACTCCCCCGCAGCATAATTGGACACCCCCCAAATGTGGATGGCACTTCTCGAAGCACGTGGCTGCGAGTCCTTGTTCAGCTGGCAAGCCTTGGGCAGACAAGGGGTTCAGGAGAGGAGACCCCCTGAGTCAATCAGAACAGCGTGCCCCTCAAACAAGGCAGAGGCCCACAAACTCTGTAGGGCCATAAGACCGCTTTACACAATAAGTATTTACCATATTCACTCTACTGGTTTATTGAACACTAGGTCTTCCGTCTGTCTGTATTCTTGTTCCCATTAATCAGCCTCTCTTCTTGCCCTGCCCCCACACTTCCCAGACTTTGGTAACCACCACATTTCTCTCTAGCTGCATGAGATCCACTTCCTTAGCTCCCACACATGAGTGACAACATGCGGCACTTGTCTTTCTGTACCTGGCTTATTTCACTCAACATAATGACCTCCGGTTCTATCCACGTTGCTGCACATGATAAGATTTCATTATTTTTATGGCTGAATCATATTCCGTTGTGTACATACACCACATTTTGTTTATCCGTGCATCCACCAATAGGTACTTGGGTGGATTCCACATTTTTGTCTATTGTGCCCAAGTGCTGCAATAAACATGGGAGTGTGATATCTCTTCAATACATTCGTTTCCTTTCTTTCGGATGCACACCCAGTAGTGGGATTGCTGGATCCTCTGGGCGTCCAAACTGGAAAAGAAGAAGTCACAATGTTCCTTTTGCCCGCAGATGTACCGAGGCTTCACCAAGATGCCCCACGTGCAGTACATCCACACGGAAGCCTCCGAGAGTCTCTGTGGCCTTAAGCTGGAGGTCAACAAGTACCAGTACCTGCTGACAGGTAATGGCCAACTCCAGCATCCAGGCCAGGGCTTGGCCAAGGTCCACTGTTTCTTCACTTGAGCGGAACACATAAGGACTAGTCGACTTAGCAGTGTCCTGAGGACACTTGCCAAGTGTCCATTTAAAGTATACAGAGTCTTTAAGGTTGAATCTGTCCAGTTTGCCTAAGACTAAGAGCTTGAGGCTCTTACACTCGGGCTGGGTTTTAGTCTTAGCTCCACTACTGACTCTGAGGAAGTCTCCTAATTTTGTAGTTTCTCAGCTTTACTATAAATGAAAGGGGATTGTCTATTCCTCTCCACCTCGTGGTCAGCCTACTAGGTCTGTCTTTGAAAGTTATCCACCTTTAGGTATTCGGTGTGGTAAAGGAAAAAGCAAAACCCAAAACCATTATGCGGGGAGCAAAGAGCTGGTCTCTAGTGCTAGCTCCAGGACTTAATGGCTTTGGGACCTTCGACACATAGTGTAAGCTGGCTTCATTATCCTCATCTGGAAAATGGGGCTGCAGTCCATCTTAAAAGGGGTTGGGTGTGCAAGGCCTGAGTAGCAGTGCGGCAGGTGCGAATTCTTTCCCTTCCGGCCGTGCTCTGGACAGAATAACTCTCCCCTTGTCGTGGTCTTGCCTCCCCCAGGCCGCGTCTATGACGGCAAGATGTACACGGGGCTGTGCAACTTTGTGGAGCGGTGGGACCAGCTCACCCTCTCCCAGCGCAAGGGCCTGAACTATCGGTATCACCTGGGCTGTAACTGTAAGGTAAGCCCTGGGGTAGGGGGAGGGGAGGGGGAGCTCCCCACATATTGGGCGCAGGCCCACATGTGTTAGGCCAGGACAGAGGGGCACATCTGAGCACAGGTGCTAAGAAAGGTTGCCCCCAGGCTGGGCAGAGAAGAAGGCAGGGGAGGAATGCCTTTCCGCTGTAATCTGCTGCTCCACAATGCCCGCTTGGCTGCTGCTGGGCCACAAGGAGGACTCTTCAGTGTCCCTGTCCTCTCCCCGCAGTTCAAGGCTGTAGCAGGTACAGGATCCGAACGCTGGCAGGTTCTGCCAAGTGGTCCCCAAGTGGGCTCATCCTGGCAGCTGACTCGTTGGTGGCCCCCACCCCAGGTGGGCAAGCTGGTGCAGGACCGCTGATACCACATGCTGCGGAAGGTCTCTCTTCAGCCAGGCCCGACCCCTTTACCAAGGATAGGGCCAAGGCACAGCCTTCCTGCTGTGGGTGGGAGTTGGGCCATTCTCTTACTTAATCTTCAGAACAACCCTGTGTGGCTTTAATTACTACTACTTCCATTTTACAAATGAGGAAATAGAGGCTCAGGGAGTTTAAGTACCTAGCTCGAGGTTGCACACCTTGCTGAGTCTGGTTTCCAACCTAGAGCAGCTGGACTCCAAAGTTTATGTTTTCATCTTTCTAATTCCTCAGTTCCCTAAAACAGCTGAGATCTCCCATCCTTGCCAGTTACCATTTGAGCGGAACAAGCTCTCTCAAATGTCTAATTCTGCTACTTACTGGCTATGTGACCTGGAGCAAGTTACTTAACCTCTCTGAGCCTCTATTTCTTATTCTGTAAAAGGGGGATAAAACTATTATGAGAATATGTGGGAATAACACAGCAGCACTTAGCAGAATGTCTGGTACACAGAAGGTGCCCAGTGAATGTTAGCTAGTGTCATGTGTGTTATCATCACTAAGGGGCTAAAAGGGCCCCCCTGCAGTGGCCCCAGGGGCTGAATCCCCCCTCAGGCAGCATCAGGCACACCCTGGCAGAACCCTCCAACCGCTGGCTGTTATCTAACTGCAGATCAAGTCCTGCTACTACCTGCCTTGCTTTGTGACCTCCAAGAACGAGTGTCTCTGGACCGACATGCTCTCCAACTTCGGCTACCCTGGCTACCAGTCCAAACACTACGCCTGCATCCGGCAGAAGGGCGGCTACTGCAGCTGGTACCGAGGATGGGCCCCCCCGGACAAAAGCATCATCAACGCCACAGACCCCTGAGCGCCAGACCCTGCCCACCTCACTGCCCTCCCTTCCCGCTGAGCTTCCCTCGGACACTAACTCTTCCCAGATGATGACAATGAAATTAGTGCCTGTTTTCTCGCAAATTTAGCACTTCGAACACTTAAAGAAAAGTCTATGCTGTCATATGGGGTTTATTTGGAACTATCCTCCTGGCCCCGCTCTACCCATTCTTTTTGGTTTTGACATCACCCATTTCCACCCGGGAAATTCTGGTGCCATGCCAGAAAGAACGAGGTATGCATACTCCTCCTTCTTCGTGATGATATAATCTCTATTTTTTTAGGAAAACGAAAATCGAAAAACTACCCTCTTCGGGCATTGTAATACCTACCCCTCTTTCTTCTTCCCACCCGCTCTTCCCTCTGCCCTTCTCCTCCATCCCAGTACTTAAAGGACCCAGACAAGGAAGCTGCTGAGAGGCCAGCTGTTCCGGGATCGGTCAGGGGCAGCACGCAGACAGACTCGAGGTGTGCGAAAGAAAGATCTCGTACACTGAGGAGCTGCTACTGCACGTCCCAAGCAGGCTGTGTCTGTCTGTGTCTGCGTGTCAGAGTGAGGGAGGGAAGGAAGAGCCCGCCAGAGAGGGTCGGAGAGGACACAGCACACACACAGCTTCCCCAGCCCAGTGATGCTTGGGTTGACCAGATATTTCTGGGTCTGCAGCAAGCAGCCCAGGCCTTGCTAACAGAGCTTTCTTAGTTGGTGAAGACTTAAACACCTGCCTGAGGTCAGGAGGCAATTTGCCTCCCTTGTACAAAAGCTCAGGTGAAAGACTGAGATGAATGTCTTTCCTCTCCCCGCCTCCCGCAAGATTTCCTCCTGGAAACCTCTTTGGTAGATGTGGCCGGGAGCTTGCCTTTATGTAAATTGGAGAAGTACACGCACCATACACTATCCACAGATATAGCCAAATAGATTTGGGTAGAGAATACTATTTCCAAAGTAGCGTTTAGCTCACCTAGGGGGATGTGTTTGTATACACATCTGCATATACATACCCACACGGGGACATAAGCTAATTTTGTTTTTTTATAGGACACAGAATTCTGTTCAATGCTGTTAAATACGCCAATAGTTTAATCTCTTCTGTTTTGTTGTCGTTGCTTGTTTGAAGAACATCATGACATTCCAAGTTGACATTTTTTTTTCATTGTAATTAAAATTTGAAATTCTGAACACCCTCAGCACTTCTCTTCCCCATAACTGGGGCCACCTGACCTCTGTCCCTGTCCTCTTCTCCTGCTTCCTGTTTGGGGCCTTCATTTAACTGCCTTACTGGCTGGCTTGGCTCAGATAGCAGATGAGAGTCGTTTTGGGTTGCGGGTCTGGGTGCAGAGGGGACAGCTGCAGAGTGCCCTGCCGTGGCTAGATGGCCACCACTCCTGGGTTTGGAGACAGCTTGTTCCCCGTTCCCCAGCTCACTGGTGCGCAAATGCCACCTCCTGAGGTCCTCATCTCGTGGAACTGAAATGGTTGGCCACGGGGGAAGCCTGACTCTGCAATCAGCTGTAGGGTTTTTGTTGTGTTTTATGAAATAAAACTATAATATAAATTCTCTTATTAAATGAAAATTATTTTAAGTTTTAGTGTCAAAAGTGAGATGCCAAGAGTGGGTAATAATGTATATTTTACAGAGCTGGCAATGGTCAGATGGGGTCATTTAACATGACTGCTCTCTGTCTCTTTTTTCAGATTATGGGGGTATTCATCCTCTGTTAGCATTTATATCTTCAGCTCATTCCACTCTAGGAAACAGAGCTGCCGATTGAAACAGGAGAAGGGAAAAAAGAGACGCAGCCAACACACTGTAGTGTCTTGCACACACACAAAAATGCCCAGGCAAGGTGTTCGGCAGAACCCCAGAGCAGGAAGGCAGTGCAGGCATCGGGTTTCCTTAGGATCGATTGCATTCCCTTGTGCCTGTCCCCCTGTGCTCACGCCATTTGGCAGAGCGGGAGATGGAAGCAGAAGGAGCCAAGGCCAGCAGTCCAGTGGTTTTAAAGGGATGAGCCCAGACTTGGTGTTTCGGGATTATCTTTATTTCATCCTCAAAGTCTCGCAAGGTGGAGTTGTTGCCCAACCCGAGCAAGTGCCCTCCCACAAGTGGACGTCGGCATCTCCTCTGTGAGGCACCTGGCCATTCTCCATCCCTGGTGTGTGGTCACCCCCACTCACACAAAGAGGGACTTGGGGTGAAGCCTGAGCATGAGGCCCCTGAAGTTTCCCTGCACGGTAGATAAGTCGGAACCACAGCCCCATTGGTTAGGCCTTGGTGAGCAGATCCTGGGCAAAGGAGGGTCTTTTGCGAAGCGATGTGGTCAGAGGGCGGTTTTTGAGCTTTCTATAAGCTATAGCTTTGTTTATTTCACCTGTTCACTTACTGTATAATTTAAAGTCATTTATGTAGCTGAGACACTTCCATATTTCAATCATATCGTGAACGTTTTATTTTGCTAAATCTTGTGTCATGTGTAGGCTGTAATATGTGTACATCGTGTTTAAGAGAAAAAGAAAAACAGAAACCCACATGCCGCCATTTTCCTGAATCAAATTCTACAGTGGAATGGAGAGTAAAATACTTCTACGGGGCAGGCGGCTAGACTGGCGATCGGGAGAACCAGAAAGAACTAGTCACTGAGACTCCCCCAGCCTCCTCCCTGTGGGGATCCCTGTGGTTCGAGGAGGAGGAAGGAGATGGGAAAAAATGGCAAGTCCATTCACATCCTTGCTCCATATCTACTGGCCCTGGGTAGTCTGCTACTCACTCTCATTCCCTCTCCCCTCAATACCCTTTGACCACCCAATGGGGAAGCCATGATTTCTTCAACAAACCCAAGGCCGTGGGAGCTGTGATTCCAAGTTCTCTTTGCTTCCTTTGGACATCGCTTCTGCCTCCCAACCAAGGAAGCCCCACAGCCAGGCTCTTGCCTCTCAGGCCAGCACTCTGACCTGGCCAGGGGAGGTAAGACTAGGAGACCCTCCCCCAGTCCCAGACCTGCCTCCTGGTGGTTGAGCTACAGTCATGGGCACCATTTTTCACACCATGATGCTTGGAAAATTAAAGAAACAAATGACTTATTGGAATAGCTCTGTCTAGGAGCCACTGGGGCCCCAGGAGATACTGCCCTTCTCTGCCCTAGCTCTTCCCTTCATCTTGTGCATGACGAGCAACAGTGTGGATTATCCCAAGGTGGCACCCAAGTGTTTGGCTCCTGGCTACCTAAAGTAAAAATATCACTAGAGCATTTTTATCAGAGAGAAACACTATAAAAATCTAATGGCAAAAGCAAAACAAAATGGGGGAGCGTAAGGCAGGTGGATATCATATCAACAACTTCCAAATTGGCTCTTTGGAGGTGAGAGGAAAGGAAGAACTTAGAGAATGGTTTATGTTTTAGGGGGTGGGGCATCTTAGATTCTCCTGTGCCCCCAGCTTTCCCTGTAGCCAGTCTGCTGTCCTGAAACCCAGAATTGATGGAGAGAAACCAACCAGAGAAAACCCTGTCGAGAAGGAATGTATTTGTTGCTAAATTTTGTAGCACTGTTTACAGTTTTCCTCCATGTTATTTATGAATTTTATATTCCGTGAATGTATATTGTCTTGTAATGTTGCATAATGTTCACTTTTTATAGTGTGTCCTTTATTCTAAACAGTAAAGTGGTTTTATTTCTATCACGCATCTGCTGGCTCTTGCCTTGTTGTGTCCTGACGCTCGCCAGGGGTTATATAGGCACCAGAGGGCCTTGACATCTGTCCTGCTGCCCCAATTCCAGGCCTGTGCACACTCCCTCCCCGACCCACTTCTACAGGTTTCCCCTGCCCCACCACGCCAGTCCTTTTCCCTTGGCAGGAGGAACTTTAGGAGAGGTAGCCTAGATTTCCTCCTGGCTGCTAATCTAGCCCTGACCTTGATCCCGGACTCTGTTGTCAGGGTTCTTTGTAGTTCTACAAGGTCTGGATTCTCTATCCAGCCACTCATGGGTGGGGGTGCAGGTACCCCCAGACTAGGGTCCTGACTCATCCTTCCTTGTTTTCTCCCTAAGAATCTCAACCTAGTGGAGGTGGGGAGGGGAGGCCTTAATGTCAACTGCCTGCTTGAAATTCCGAGTATGGCTCAGCCTTGTTGGGGATGCCAGGAACCGATGAGGTTCCACAACAGCTGGTGGCCCTCTCCCAGAGTGTACAGAAGGGCCTGTCACCCTCAGTGGCCTGGACTGGCCACAGACTCCTCACCCAACTTGCACCCCACTATTGACAATGTTTCAGGTTATAGCTTTTGCCCCTATTTTAAAGCTACTCAACTTTGAGCGTCTATCACATGCCCGGCACAGCACTTTATACTCATGATCACGTGAAATCTCAACAATCTCATGAGGTTGTTCCACTGTCATCCACAGTTTTTAGCCAAGGAAGCCAAGGTTCACAGAGATTAAGTCATTGCCCAAGAACTGGTATACAGACAGAACTGCGATTCAAACTCAGGCTGGTTTGATGATAAACCCTGAATTTTCTCCACTGTATTCACACTTTGTTGGAATGTGACGGGTTTCACATGTGCCCTTCTTATTCCAGCCAGCACATCCTGGATTTTATGACAGTCACTGGATCAGTTATAAGGGAAAGACAATCAATAGAAAACCTCTGCTTGGTTAGACTGCTCCTAGTTAAGACCTATAGTCCTGCCTGTCAACGTCTCCAAACAGGCTTGTCCAGCTCAGCAGCCTGAGAGCGAATTCTACAAACAGGCCACAGTCCCCAGCTGGGACTATAGGGTACCCTACTAATTATTCTGTTTCCTGAGACTCACAGCCTCTGCAAGTCCAAGCACAAGACCATGGCCCACATTCCTTTGACCAGTTTAGCAAGATCACCCGCCACACGGCATGACTGTTTCCAGCTGCCGACAGCTCCTACACCCATGTTCTTCCAGCTACAGATGGAGAACTTTCCGACCCATTCAGAAAGATGTTAGCCTCTCCCCACCAGGTATCCTCCAAATGGGAGGTTTTACCACGCACTCCGAACTAAGCCCCACCTGCTTCCCAGAGACAACCACAGCGTATTCAAAAATTAGAAAGTGAAGAGGACACAGAAGGAAACTGCCCTTCAGCAATCACTGCAAACAAAATATTACTGCATTTTATTAAAACACAAGTTGAAACCAGGTCCCAGAAAGGGCTCAAATGAAATAACATCCTGCCTTGAAAACATCTTTTACCTTTATAATCAACCTCTGGCTCCAACATGCCAGCTCAAGTTGTCCCCTGATTTGTTGAAAGTTCCTGAGGTCCCCCAAAATGCTGTCCACCTTTGTCATTTGTCCTACTGCTTGAATTTCACCCGGAGAAATGATTCTTCCCCCAGGAAATCCAGACATTCCCACAGGACACTGGGGCTCTTCCTCAGAGTCCAGGTGGTCAGGGAGTGACGCCTGAGCCCTGGGGACTCAGACATCTGTGTTCATGCCACACTATGAAACAGAGTAAAGAAGGGTACTCACCATTGGCTTGTGGTTGGGAAAAAATGTTTGCTCCACCAGTGGAAACTTCTCAGGGCCCAAGGAATGGAAGATCTTAATGAGCTGAGAGAACTAGAACAGAAGAGGAGAAAACATTGATCAGCCATTGGTACCCAGAATGGTGACACCTCTCACTTGATCCTGAGCTTCAAGTATCCGCTGCTTGGAGCTGAACTCCCCTAGCTGTCCCCAGCCTGTAAGATAAAGGCCAGAGTCCTCAGCTGGATGTTCATCCTCTCCCTTATCTAACTGTATCAACCCCTCCATTTCTGCCCTAGACCTGGTGAGTGGGTGGGATCCTGGAGTCAGCTCAACTGCATTTAATGAGTATGTACTACATCCTCAGCATTTCATTCAAGGTCCTTGTTCACAGTACCACCTGTCATACCCTCTGCCTGAAATGTCTTCTTTCTAGAGAGGCAGCACTGCACAGCAGTTCATGGTATAGGCTTTGGATCCAGCCTCCCTAGGTTCAAATTTTCTCTCTACCACTTACTAGCTGTATAACCTGGGAAGTCACATAAGGTTTCTGAGCTTTGTTTTCTTCACTTGTAGACTGGACATAACAAGACACCCTACCTCATAGAACTGTTGGCAGGATAAGCGTGCCTCTGTCCATAGGAATGCTCGAATGCTAGATGACGTTACTATTAATAAATATTGTCTCTGCTGTTACACTTCTCATTTCCAACAGCTCAAGCCACATCCCTTCCCACTGTGCTTGTGCTGCTTCAGCCCTTCCTTGTTTTGCCCTAGAGGGTGAGTTCCATCACTGTGTGTCACTATCAGGGCAACGAGCTAACCTTGAGGGAAAGAGGCACATGGTGGAGATAGGAATGTCTTCGTCCTAGGCCAGAGGGCAGCATGGAGGCTGTGGGACCTGGAAGGGGGACGGAATGGGGGTCAGGGACACTCCCTGGAGCAGATGACATAAGAGGAGGAGGAAGGATTTCTCACTGCACTCTAGGTGTGCTGGAGACCCTCAGCAGCTGCCATGGCTGTGGCCCCAGGTGCAGGGAACAGTGAGAGGAGGCTGGAAAGTCATCCATCAAGACCACCAGGAGGCTTAAGGGCCAGCCAAGGAGCCTAGAATTCTCCCAGAAGGAAAAGGAAAGCCACTGGTGGATACCAGCAGGAATGAGCAGGTCATGATCCTGATCAAGGTCCTGATCAAGAGGATGGGATCAGCTGCAACGTGTGGCTAAATGTGGCTGCCCAATGGTTAGAAAAGAGGCCGAGTCTCATGCCCATCTGTCTTGGAGGGTCATCAGCCCAGGATTGTTCTGCAAACTCTTGGGGTGTAGCCTACATGTGCAGTGCAACAGGAAGTCAACTTGGAGGGTCTGGTAGACCTCAGAAATGTGGGAAATGATGTAAGTGTCTCTCATTTTATAGATAAGGAAATTGGAGTCCAGAGTGGGAGCTTAAATCCACAATTAAGCACATGGGTTTCCGAGAGGCTCAGTTCTACCACTTACTCCTAGCTCTGTGAGCCACAGTTTCCTCACCTGCACAGTGGAGATGTTAGCAGTATCTACTCACCAGGGTAATTCTCATGATCAAACACAATATGCATGTTAAGGCTCAGGATAGTGTACGGGTAGTGCTAATGAACTGTGGTTGCTACCATCATGATAAGTATAGGGGGAAAAAGGTGAGGGGGGAATGGGCTAATACTATTTAGGACCCTTTCCTAACAGTGGCATTTGAATTTTGGATGTCTTAGGCCAAAAGTTCAGTTAGAGAAGAATGAGAAGGAGACCAGGGCCATGATAATAGTGGTAAAGACTATCCGCATCTATTAAATCAATGCAGGTAGACATTCAGTAAATACTGGGTGTCAACTCTGCCCAGGCCTTGTTCTAGGTGCTAGGAGCAATGATGACTGTCACCATTCATTGAATGTATACTTTGTGTCAACCACCTTTAAGAGCACTGAGCACATGTTAACTCATAACCCAAACAGGAAGGCCCTGTTATTGTCATCATTTTCCAAATAAGGAAGCTAAAGTTCAGAGAGGTTAAGGAGGCTCTCCAAGGCTACACAGCTCATAAGTGTAGGAGCCAGGACTTGGGAGTTTGGCTCCAGAGCCCACACTCCCAAGCACTGCCCTACATCACCAGGTGATCACACAGACAGACAGCAACGCCCCACAGACCAAATGGCTATGAGCTTCTCTTGTTACATTCCCCCCAACCTCCAGTTATCATTCTTCCTTTCCTCCTTTGTTTTGCCCCTTGGCACTTATCACAGGGCATATTACATATTTGGTATATTTATTAATGCATTGCGCTAGAATGCCCACTAGAATGTAAGATCCACTGGGTGGGGATTTTGGTCTGATTGGCTCACTGCTATGTTCCTAGGACTTAGAACAGTACCTGGAACAGAGTGAGTGCTCAATAAATATTTGTTGCATGAACAAATTACTTCTAGCCAGGGAGACAGGTAATGCATAAATGAATGGATAAATACAGCATTCTAGGTGGAGATAAGTATTTGAGGAAAAAAATAAAGCCTAGTAAAGGATTTGAGAGTGTTTGAGGGAGTGGAGAGGTGGTATTTTAGGAAAGTAAAATACCTCTCCGACAGGTAACATCTGGATGGAAACACAAATCAAATGAACGACCAAAACTAATGAATAAAAGAAGAGAAATCAAGTGTTGGGTGCTGAAGATAGATGGCTTCACGTTCTGGCTTCAGCACTCACTGGCTACACGACCCTGGAATTTCCTTCTCTGCAAAACGGGGGAATGACACCCACTTCGCACGACAGCGACAGTATGAGCACCAGGTAGCACAGTTTTCTGGTACATGGTAAGTGCTCAATCAATGGTGCCTGCTGTTAATAGCAATGATGATAAGGTCATAGAATGTTAATCAAAACAATACAGTACATTTTTATGACTAATGTTATTATAACACTACTGTATCATAATACGTAATTATATAATATTGTTTAGGCAACAATTCCAACAGGAGTCCTGGTATTCAAGTGGTTTCTTCAGTTGCGTAAATATTAGTAAGATTCTTATCATTACGGAGAACTCCATGCTGGGGAATGGGCCCATTGCAGGGCTGGGAGGCCACGCACTCCCTCCCAGCACCCTCCAGGTCAGCCTGGCCCGTCACCTACCACCCAGGGCTTGCTGCAGAAGTTGTAGACAGAGTAGAGAGAGTTGACGGCGGGCAGCCCCCCGTACTGCAGGCCGATGACCAGGCTCCGGTAGTCTTCGCCCAGCGCCATGCTGTAGGCGTGCTGGCGGACCAGGATGAAGTCTGGCTTGAAGGATCTGCTGAGAGAGGGGTGAGCAGGGCGTCACTACCACACGGGCACGGCACTGACCCGCAGGCAGGCAGCTACTGCACTGCAAGGTCAAAGGACTGAAAACAACACATACTTCCTTCTGTTTGTTTTTATGGGCTCTTTTCTAAACTCTCTACATTGAGCATCTATTTTATTTGCAATCAGAAAAAGAGAGTATCAAATAACTCAGCGAATGGATTGAGATTTCCCCAGGTAGCAGCACGGAACTGAATGTATGTATTACCTGTTGTGAGGACATCTGTCCCAGGCGGTGGGTATTGTGCCATCAGCTCCCTGCTACAGATGAGCCCTCTGAGGCTCAGGAAGACTGAGTCGCTTGCTCAAAAAGACACAGTGCAGGGAAGTGGCAGAGCCAGGTCTGTGTGGCTTCGCGGCTCTGGCTGTCAATCGCCGAGCAGTGCGGCCTCCTTCCCGCAGATTTCAAATCAAACGTGTCTTGTTCCCTTCCAGCCTCGGGAAAGCAGCGAGAGTGTGCATGGGATGGCCAAGTCCATGGCGGGCTCTTTGCTGGCCCCTCTGGAGGTATGATCCCAAGGAAATCTCACAAGCAGACCTGGGCAAGCTGCAGACTGTTTCCCCATCGATAGGCGGGGACAGCGCAGCTCGGAGAAGTTAAGAACTTCCCCAACTCACGAAGTTGGGGAGCAGGAGAGCCGACGTGAACGCCGGTCATCTGGCTCCAAGCCCACCTGCTTTTTACTCAGCACACGGCCCCAGGGGGATTCATGCATTATTTCATGCACACTCCCAAGGATCTACCTATTTTTGGATTCCTCACTTCTAAGACACATGAAAAAATCAGCCTCACTGTAGGAATGAGGCTGACACTCAAAATGGTATTCAATCGATCCACTTGTCTCGTCCAGGACCAGACACTTAGCTTCAAATAAATTGTGTCTCTGAAATAATTCTAATGTCAATTAAAATAACTCTCTAAGGGAAAGGATTTTCCCCCACTGAAGACAGAGGAAGGGAACGTGCAGCCACTTCTGAAATCATTCTCAGCCAGCGCCTCACTGTACACCCAGGGCCCGACCCCGCGCCAGCAGGGCTGCAGTGACCGTGTGCTGCGGGAATGGATGACGGGCGTGGACGCCGCTCCTTACTGCCAGGGGAAACAGCAAATCTCCGTGGCTAAGTCGGAACACATCTCGCGGGGGCCACCTGGGTGGGAGCATCCTCTCCACAGGCATGGTTCACGGTGTGCTCAGGGCAGCAGCCAGACTCGTATTGCTCTGTGGTCAGGGTTAGGGTGAGAATCTTGGAATTACAGCAGCAGGGATGAAAGAGGAATGAAGGGAGAGCACGTGTGTGTCTCTGACAGGGATCTGACAGCCACAGGGATCACTGACAATCTAACCACTCACTGCTTCTATGTGATTTCAAAAGTAATGAATGGCTGAGCACAGTGGCTCATGCCTATAATCCTAGTGCTTTGGGAGGTCAAGGCAGGAGGATCCCTTGAGGCCAGGAGTTCAAGACCAGCTTGGAAACATAGCAAGATCCTGCCTCTAAAAAAATAAAAAGTTAGCTGGGCATGGTGGTATGCACCTGTAGGCCCAGCTACTTGGGAGGTTGAGGCAGGAGGATGGCTTGAGCCCAGGAAGCGCTCTTGCTCTGAGCAACAGAGTAAGACTCACTCACACACACTCTCTCTCACACACACAAGTAATACATACTCCTTGTGTAAAAACAAAACAAAACAAAAAACCCCTTGGTGTGAGTGTGTGCTGGAAGGCTTGGATCTTAAGAGAAAAGTGGGGGTTTGTCAAGTGGGCAGGGTTTGGAGGGTATTCCAGGTAGAGGACATGGCATCTGCCACTGAATGGAAGGGTCCTCGTAGTGTAGTGGACTGTGCTGTGTTTTGTTTTATCTGCTCAGTATTTTCCCTTTTGGGGAAACAGAGCCCATGATAAAATCCCATCTGATCAGAGAACCACATTTCGCTGGGCAGTAACCGGCCTCAGGATTGTGCCTCTGATATAAAATGGGCCCGTCAGAATCCTTCTCAGGGATACCGTATGTGAGCTCTGGAAAGAGGAGAGGCCAGCTAGGCTGACGTCACGCAAGCTGGGGCTGATGGAGACCGTTCCCGCTGCGTGGGTGGATCCCGCCTGCAGTAGACGTCCTGGCTGGGAGCAGGGACAGGAGGGAGACAAGAGCCCTGTCACCATTAGTTGAGCCCCTGAACCTCGCGCTGAGCCTGAGAGCAAAACCGTCTTTATCTTTTGAGTTACATGAGCTATTAAGTTCACTTTTGTGCCTGAACTAGTTTGAATCGGGCCATCAGTATTGCTCTGATGGATACTAGGAACAAGCGACAAAGTTTGCAATAGGTTTCCTGGCTGGAGCACAAGCTATGATGAGGTGTCATCAAGGGGTGAGGCTGGGTAAAAAGTCTCCACAACCCTCTAAGGCTCTTCCCACCTCCCTGCGGAGCCCCACTGGGCCTAAGCCTTGGGTCTCTCATGCCTGGGCGAGGTCTCCTTCAATCCCACGCGAACTGGCACATCCTGGCAGCAGGCGATAGCCGGGTTTTCTTGTTATTTTTGGCTTTAAACTTAACATGAGCTGTATTATTTGGGCTCCTGATCCCAGGTCTTTCTCAGAAGTGGCTGTCAGCACTCGAGAGGAAATCCAGGACAGCATATAATTACATGGGGAAGATGGGACAGGTGATGTTTCCCTGGGGGATTACCGAATGCTTCAGGCGGCGTCGGAAGGCAGGGGGCCAGAGGTTGAGTGGCTTTCAGCCACCGGAGAAGTGTAATAATTCCCTCAAATATGCAGAGGCCTGCGGTGGCAAGAACAGATCTTGGCTGGGCTTTGCCTGGGACCTAAGTTAATGAGCAGAAGCCTCATTATTCCTGGTTGCTTGATCGCTATTTCGTAACTGTCCCCTGGTCGCCAAGAGCCAAGTTGGCAAAGAGTGACAATCATGCTGATTCCGTTCACATGCTGAGACCCAGCATAGCCAGATCTGGTCCCAGCCGTGCCTGGGAAGGCTCCGGACTTTGTGACATCCATGGCTGTCGACAGACTTCATGTTTCCCCTCAACCATCTCCCCATAACATTCCCCATAACACTTCGCTCCATCTCTGGAAATTCAACCTTGGGTGTCCAATCTGGGGGGAAGGGGACCAAGGGAACTGAGCAGACCCTTGAAAGGGGAGGGGAGATCAGAACATCTCAGTGGTCTCCAGTCCCCTGGAGGCTTGTGGCCCCACTGCACTGCGGCAAGGATGAACCAGAGGAAACGTGTGAGCCTTGCAGATGGAGGGGCTCGCGACGGCCATATGGAAGGACTTTGGGAATGAGTGATGCTTCCCGCCAGCCTGAGGACTGCAAGAAATTAGTCCAGGCCGAAAAGAAATTAGGTGGCAGCCAACCAAGAATCTGGCGAGGGGCAGACAACAGGATGCTGCGGGGAGGCCTGTGGGGCCCGCACGGCAGCCGCCAGCTGCACACCGGCGGAGAAGGGGCCCCCCGGGGCTGACGGACAGCCGGGCTCTCTGACGAATCCCGGGGCCCTCTTCGTAAAGTGCTAGGAGGTTAATAAAACACAGACACGAGTTGCTGGAAGAAGGAGGCCTCTTCGTTTCCTGCCTCAGCCTCACTCGGCTTCCTGGTATCTTTAACCTGGTGTCTTCCTCCTCTTTCATTTCAGAGAACAGCCCTTGACTCTGTCCTTGCTCTGTTCTCTTTCTCCATCACCCTGGGGACCTCACATGTTATGGGTTGAACTATGTCCCCAGGAACACATATTCAAGTCCTAAGCCCAGGTACCTATGAAGGTGACCTTATTTGGAAATTGGGTCTTTGCAGAAGTAATCAAGATGTCACATTGGAGCTAAGCGGACCCTAATCCAATGACTGATGTCTTTAGGAGAGGAGGGAAATTTGGATGCAGACACACAGGGAGGAAGAAGAGAATGCCCTGGGACAAGGGAGGCAGACACTGGAGTGGTGTATCTGCAATCCAGGGAACGCCAAGGATTGCCGGCGACCACCAGAAGCGAGGAAGAGGCAGGGAAGGGTTCTCCCTGCCGCCTTCAGAGGCAGCATGGCATGGGAGTCTTGACTCCAGACTTCTAGCCTCCAGGAGTATGAGAAAATAAATTTCCATTGTTTAAACCACCCAGCAGGTGGTACCTGGTTACAGCAGCCTCAGGAAACAGATACACCGCGCATCACCAATGTCTCCTCTTTCTAGCAGCTTCCAGGACTTTCTGGCTTCCTTGGTTCTGGTGTGTACCCTCCACAGCCCCATTCCCCACTTCTCAAAACAATCACCCTGGCTTATTCTCTTTGAGCTGCTAGACCAAAATACCATAGGCTGGGTGGCTTTGAAACAACAGAAATTTATTTCTCACAGTTCTGGAGGCTGGGAAATCCAAGATCAAGGCACTGGCAGATTTAGCGTCAGGCGGGGCCTGCTTTCCGGCTCCGCTTCGCTGAAATGTCCTGAAATGGTAGAAGGGGCCAGGCAGCTTTCGGGGGTCCCTTCTATAAGGTCACTAAATCTCATTCGAGAGGGCTCCGCCCTCATGATCTAGTCACCTCTCAACAGCCCCACCCCCTAATACCATCACATTGGGGGTTAGGTTTCAACATAAACTTTGGAGGGACATAAATATTCAGACCACAGCAAACCACCAACCACAACAATAAAAAGTCCCTTTACTTTAAGGTTGAAAATAAACTGGTAGTTAAGTAATGTTCATTTATACATAAAAGAATGAACAAATCAACCAGTGATAAATGCATGGAGATTTGTTTGGATGGGTATTCACCAAAATGCTAACCTGGTTATTTGAAGAGTGAGACGGGAAATGGGAATTATTACATTCTTCTTCCTACGTTTTGGTACTGTCTGCATTTAAAAAGAAAAAGAAAAGTGCACAGTGCATTTTTACAATCAGGAAAAAACAATGAGGTTATCTTCATTCTGGAAAAAATGGAAAATGTGACAATGAAGTCACATCATGGAAAATGCTTATGGTACAGTTTCACGTGACATAAAACAATAGAAAAGAGGGCCTGTTTCATGACCAGTGCACTGTAAAAACGATGGGCCTGGAAGGAGAGCTGGAAAAATGCTCACGTGTTAAGGTGGTGAGGCGGCAGGTGCTTTCTCTTCTTTTGAAAATTTCCATTTTCGTTACATTGTGCTTTGGGCATTAACCAAAAATTTCAGTTGGCAAGCAAGCATAGACAGATAGATAGATGACAGAATTAGAGAGATGATAGACAGATAAGGAACAAGTCCCCTTCACTTGGCCTTACAGCCGTAACGAGCCATCTCCCGTGGTCACTCCACTGCTAGACCTGTGGATGAGGCAGCCTGTGCCCGCTGGCTCCAGTTCCCACACACCCTTCTCCTACCGCTCTGCCCCTGGCTGTCTGTCCTTTCCAGCCCAGTGAAATTGCCAACTACCCCGATCAAATGGCTTCTTCTGTGTCCTCATCTCCTCTGATTTCTAATTATAGCGAACGTACTACGAGGCTTGAGCCCAAGTCTTCTGCCTGTCTTCACTCATTTAAACCTCATAAGGAAAACCGATAAGGAAACCGAGGCACAGAGCAGTTAAGGAATTTGCCAAGGTTGCACAGCTCTGGGTGGTAGAACCATGAGTCACATCCCATAGCCTGTTGGCTCTGGAGCTGGTTTCCCAACCTCAGCACTGTGGACATGTTGGGGCTAGAGAATTCTTTTCTGTGGGGGGGCTGTACTGTGGATTGTAGGATGTTAGGAGCATCCTGGTCTCTGACCCTAGATGCAGGGGCACTCCTATGTGCAGTTGTGACAACCAGACATGTCTCCAGACATTGCCAAGTGTCCCTGGGAGGTAAATGCAGCCTGGAGCAGGACCCCTACTGTGGCGTTCCTCTTGGCCTCTGCAGCAGTGTCACTGTCCTCGCCCCCCACAAACCGTTTCCTCTTTGCCTCGAAGACACCCTCTCCCCTTGTTTCCTAGCCGCCTCCTCTGGCTCCTTCACCACCCTCGCTACGCTCTTCTGCAAGGCTCAGGATTCGGTTCTCTGCTCCATGGAACCACCTCCATCCAGGGACTCCCCTTACCTTGTCCTCACAGGAGCAATGAAAATGACTCAGGCTGGGCACGGTGGCTCACACCTGTAATCTTAGCACTCTGGGAGGCCAACGTGGTAGGATTGCTTGAGCTCAGGAGTTCAACACCAGCCTGAGCAAGAAGGAGACCCTGTCTCTACTAAAAATAGAAAAATTAGCCAGGCATGGTGGCACGCACCTGTAGTCCCAGCTACTTAGTAGGCTGAAGCAGGAGGATCGCTTGAGCCCAGGAGTTTGAGGTTGCTGTGAGCTATGATGATGCCACTGTACTCTAGCCTGGGCAACAGAGTGAGACCCTGTCTCAGAAAAGGAAAGAGAGAAAGGGGGGGGGAGAGAGAGAGAGAGAGAGAGAGAGAGAGAGAGAGAGAGAAAAAAGAGGGAGGAAGGAAGGAAGGAAGGAAGGAAGGAAGGAAGGAAGGAAGAAGGAAGGAAGGAAGGAAGGAAGGAAGAAGGAAGGAAGGAAGAAGGAAGGAAGGAAGGAAGGAAGAAGGAAGGAAGGAAGAAGGAAGGAAGGAAGAAAGAAGGAAGGAAGAAGGAAGGAAGGAAGGAAGGAAAGAAAGAAAGAAAGAAAGAAAGAAAGGAAGGAAGGAAGGAAGGAAGGAAGGAAAGAAAGAAAGAAAGAAAGAAAAGAAAGAGAAAGAAAGGGAGGGAGAGAGGAAGGAGAAAGAAAGAAAGAAGAAAAGAAAGAAAGAAAGAAAAAGAGAAAGAGAAAGGAAGGAAGGAAGGAAGGAAGGAAAGGAAAGGAAGAAAGAAAATAAATGACTTTGGTTTATAGAGTACTTCCTTTGTGTCAGGAATCACCTTTAGGATTTTAGTTACGTTATCTTTAATCCTCACAATGACCCTACAAGATAGATACTATTAATAGCCTCTTTTTGCAAGAAACCAAGGCACAGAGAGATCAAGCACAGGGAGACAAGGGCCACCTGAGAGTTGAGTGCGGGTCTCTGTGCTTCAAAGCCAATGTGCGTCACCATGCAACCAGCACCTTCCACCAACTTCAATCTCTCTCCATCACCTCCAACTCCCTGTGCCCGGACCCCATGTCCTCAGCCTCCCCCAGAGAGGATCTCCCACCTTCTGCTAAAGGCCTACCATGCTGCCAGGAACTAAAATCTGTCACCGTGAACTCATGTGCAACGCTTCTCCCTGACATCCGCTAAGTAAAGAGTCGCCAAGGCTGCCGAATCTTCCCTCCAGAAGTGTCTAGGACCGGCCAGTGTGCCCCCCACTCCCCAGCCTCACGCTGGCTTTTCCTCCCATTGCTTCGTGCCTGAGACACCTCAAGAGACCATCAGCTGCTGAGACCTCAACACAGGCTGGCCGTCTTATCCCTCTCGGCAGTACAGACCCCGCTCAGGGTGCGTCCTTCTGAGCGCTGAGGGTTACGTGATGCCCCTGACTCCGCCCCAGGGATTCCAAGCTAAATGCCAGAGTGCCCAGCAGGTACATTGTGGCTGAGCGAGGCGGGTGTCTTCACTTGTCTCTTCTCACACACTCTGTTTCCATATTAAGCATGCGGGACTATCCTTCATTCCCACAATGCTCTCTCTGACCTTTCCTGGAAGCATGCATGCCCCTCTGTGTATGTTTCATTTCCCCACTGTGGACAGCCACTTGAGCATGTGAAACACGTGGCTTCTCTATAGCAGGACACAACCTCTAGATAAACAGCAGTGACACAGACTCTGCGGAGACCAAGTGGGGAGAGGCTGGGACTGATGCAGGAGAAAGCGCAGCCGGTCTAAGGTCGAGCCACTGTGGCCATGTAGGAACAAGGTCCCTGGGTGGCCCCTGGACTTTCCAAAAGAAGTGTGAATCTGGACATTTGTATGAAATTCTCAATTACTTAAATGTTGACGACTCATTCAAACATTTTTGTAAGAATCACTATGCAGACTGGTAAAAAAAAAAAAAAGTTAACACACACACACACACACACACACACACACACACAGACTTTAAAAACAACAGTAAAGCTCCCTGCAATCACAAAGTATCTTAGTCCCTTAGAGCTGCTACAACAAAATACCATAAACTGAGTGGCTATGAATAACATATATTTATTCCTCACAGTTCCAGAGGCTGGGAAGTCCAAGATCAAGGCAGCGGCAGCTTTGGTGTCTGGTGAGCGTCTGCTTTCTGGCGCACGGATGGTGCCTTCTTGTTGCATCCCCACACGGTGGAAGGGGCGAGGGAGCTCTCTCAGGCCCCTTTCATAAGGGCACAGATCCCATCACAAGAACTCAGCCCTCATGACTCATTGCCTCCCCAAGGCCCCACCTTCTAATATCATCCCCTTGAGGGTTAGGATTTCAACAGATGAATTTGGAGGAGACACAAACATTCAGATCACAAAGCTAAGGATTGGAATATACTTTTGTGACTCCTTCCCAAGTACTTAGCAGGTCTCAAGCACATAGTAGGTGCTCAGGAGATCCAAATGGAAATGGACCCACAATGGAAATGGCTTCACTTCTCAAAGTCCTGGAGCATCTAATGTCAACAGCCCTTTAACAGATAAAAGGAAAAAAGGATCAGAAGATGCCAAAATAATATGAGTAGTGGGAAAGATCAAGACATTGTCTAGCCCTATCTCTGCCCCTGACTTTGAGAGTGCTGCTTTTCCTCTCTGGCCTCAGTTTCCTCACTGGCAGAAGGAGAACTGCGCTAAGTGACCTCTGAGGGACCTTCCCAGGTAACTGTCTCCGATTCTTGGACTTGGAGTCAAGGCTTTTAACTCCTGCCTCCTGTCGTATCTACACATCTGAGTTTCCGTGTCACATTCTGTCGTGTAGTCATGGTTTATATGGTTTATAAGAATCATGTTTACTCACTGTTGGGTATGTCCCGAGTGCCAGGTGCTTGCAGGGGGAGTTTCAAGCATTATGTCACAGAGTCCTCACCTCAGATCTCTGTGAAACAGATGCTCATCTTGGGCTGGGCTCCCCGTAAGTGGAGGCCAAAACAGGAATGTGGACACGTGTGATTCATGGAGTAGCACAAGAAGTGAGACTGTCATGGGTAAACACTAGCCTTGGCCTGCCCCACAGAGGGGTCTGGAGCAGACACGGCACCCAAGAGTTGTCCCACCTTGAGGGAAGAGGGTGGGCTTCTGCCTCCCCAGCAGCAGTCAGTTACTGACACCCCCATGGGTGCTGGAGGAGGGGGTCCAAGGATGCAGTTACCATCGGCCCAAGGCCATGGAGAAGGCCACAGGTGTAGCACTACCATGGCAGTCACCACTGCCCCCAGCAAAGAGGATGTGAGCAGAGAAACCGACGGCATCCATACAACACTATTATTAGCCCCTTTTGCAGATGAGGAAGACTGAGACCTGGAGTAGTTCAATATGTTCTCGGGAACTATTAATACTAATTACAGAGGTCTGTACTATTAAGCACAAATCACACCTCCCTGGAGGGGTACAGTCCCCTCCCCCGAAGGACAGGACCCCTGTCTGAAGTGCCTCTGTTTCCCCAGCACCCAGCACAGTGACCACACTCAGAGGGTGCAGAGCTGTCCTTGGAATAGCCGAGTTTGGAGCTGTTCCTCTTGAGGGCCGTGGGGCCCCGGGTGGTGCATCTCTGTGAGGCAGAGGGGTCAGGCCTCACCCCCGCGGGGGCCTCAGGTGGCCCACTCTCCAGCCACCGGAGCTCCAGGCTGTCAGCGGCTGCGGCGCTGGGGCGGGCCTGCTGCCAGGCTGCTGCTCGGGGAAGGGGAACATTATTCATCGGGCAGATAAGGCAGCCGACGAGAGATGGACCTCCAGGCAGCTGCTCCTCAGCAGCGCTAGGACGGATGCCGGGGAAGTGAGGGGGGGGCAGGAAGGGGGGGGAAGCCCATTTTGAGATAAAAAATGATGGCATTGCCGAGGGGTGATGGGAGAGCACGTTTCAAACCAAGGCCGGGCGCTAACATGTACTTCCTTATCCCCAAGGCCTCCCCACAGATACCTGCGCCTGCCCAGCCACATCTGTGCTCTGCCAGGTCAACTACTGAGCTCGTCAGGGGCTCACCGATCGGCACACTCAGCACGGAGTGTCCACCTGGTGGGGCGCACGGTTCCCAGAGGGTCCTCTCCCCGCGCTGGTTCCTCAGTGCAGGCCGGAGATGCTGGGCCCAAGAGGTGCCAGATGCTCCTGCCTGGGCCACAGCCCGACGTCACTCACCCCTGCGCCCACGGCCCTTGGGGCACTGATCTCAGGCGGTCAGCCCCTTCCTGCCGCCTCCCTAGGCGCCCCCTGCGCCCTCAAAACTAGCCCGCACATGGCGGAGTTTTCCGAGAAAGCAAGAGTGGGTAAGCTTTCTTCAGTTTGATTTTTTGGTTGTTTTTTTTTTTCACATAACAGCTTTGTTGGGATATAATTCCTATGCAATACCATGCACTCATTTAGTGTACAATCCAATGGTTCTTAGCACATTCACAGAGTTGAGCAACCATCACCACAATCGAATTTTGAATGTTTTTATCGGGAGCCTCTAAAAGGGACCCCGAGAGTTTCCTGGGAGAAAGGAAAAGGCAGGATGTGACGTCTGTCTGCAAAGGGACACGGGCTCCCAGGTGACCTCCCCCTGTTCTGCCCTGACACCCCAGCTGCCTGGGTCACCTTCCTTTCCCACCACACTGGAGGGTTTCCCACCTGACCCCCCGACCCCTGGCTAACTTTCACTCTTCATTTGTGGTCAGCGCAGGGAAGGGTGAAGAAGGGGAGTCCTTAAAATGACCTATGATCTTACATTTCTCTTTATAAAAACAATCTAAAAGAAATGTGGCAAAATGTTAAGATTGGACAAGCTCAGTCGTGAACATAAGGGAAACAACGGTTAATGTTTATCAAGAGTGTTAGGCACTTGGCTTTTTAAGGGCTTTACCTTAATCCTGACAGCTGTCCTTTGAGGTGTGTGTGTGTGTGTGTTCAAACAAGACAGAGGCAAGGGAGGGCTGCGCAGCCTCCCCACTGTCCCAGGAAGATCTAGGACGCCTGGCTCCCTGGTGGGAGCTCTTAACCATCTTGGTAGATCAGTGTTTGTTATATTATTCTCTGTGCTTGAAATAGTTCAGATTTGTTTTTATAAAGCATCTGAAGTAAACATGGCAACATGTTCACAGCTGTCAAACCAGTGTGTTCAACTATCCATGTTTAAAATTATTCTAAGCTTTAAAATACATATATGAATATTTAAAAAGAAAACCAAGAAAGCCTCCGTGTTGCTGACCCTTGTCACATCACACCCTAGCTGTTGATTTACTTCCTGTATCCCCCTCTAGGCTGCGAACTCCACCAGGGAGGGGTGAACTTGGATTTATACCTGTATTCCCAGGGCCTGGCCGATTGCAAGGAATCTAGGAGCTCAATGAAGTTATTAAACTAAAGGGAGCTACTCAGGGGGCCCCCATGGGCGAGGACTGAGCAGCCATGCAGAGAGGCTGTAGAGGCCACTGGGAACAAACGTGGGCCCTTCCCTCCCCGCCGGAGACACATGGCAGCAATCTTTAGGACCATCACCCAGTCAGGGTTTCCAGCATAAATGCTTCCAGATGCACCCTCCGCTGTGGACAGGAACCTCTCAAGACAGGATCTTGGCTGCTTCCAGCTCAGCACTCATGCGCATCAAGGAAGCAGAGAGCAGGGGCTGCTTTTGAGAAAGTCACCTGGGTTTCACCCATCGTGTCTGGGGCTGTGCCTCTTTGCTGCTTTGGCGGTTGCCAGATCTGCCCTCTTCATTCTAGGTGAGTGACTCTCAATCTTGGCTGCACCATGGAATTACCTGGGGAGCTCTCAAAACTACTCACACCTAGTCCTTTCTCCTCTTCCCCATCTTCAGGTAGTCTGACATAATTGGTCTGAGGTGGCCGCCTGAGCTGAAACATTTTTAGGAGCTCTCCAGGTAATTGAAACATGCAGCCAAGGCTGGGAACTCCTGTTAGGTGCTCTTTGCCAAAAAAGGTAGCTGTTACCAGGTGAACTGTGATGGCGGCTTCAGTCCATGCAAATTTACTGAGCATCTATTATGTGAATGGCTTTGAGGAAGGAGAAGGTTTGAGATCCCTGTCCTGTTGAGTAGCTAACTTAAGAAGAGGAATCATTTAGCCGGTTTTGGTGTACGCAGGTCCAACAGCCAGTCTGGGAATGGTAATAAAGTCTTGGTGGTACCTCCTATGCCCACATCAGACATCATTGATTGATCACAGGATAATTTCCTGTTGAGTCCATAGTTGTGGCCAATAAACAGACGCTGGACAAGAAGACAAGGTGGTAACTCTATATACAATACTTAGGTATGTTTCCTGAAGTTTCAGCTGGGCATGGATTTATTCTCTCCCCAGCTAGGTGGGACTTAATACTCATACTAGCCAAAAAACACGTCAGCATGAAGCAATTACATAAAACAAGCTCTGGCTAAACCTGGGAAATGCTTCTAACAAATGTCTAACACTGCTGGCACATGGACTATCCTTTGAGAACCACTGGTTAAGGCCAACACTGGCCAAGCACACGTGAGCTCATTTAATTCTTCCAATAACCCCAGGGGTCTATTGTGCTTAGAGCATGGACTTTGGGCTCAGGCCCTGGTTCTACCACTGGTCAGCTGTGTGATCCCAGGACCATTAGTTAACATGTCTGTGCCTCAGTTTACCTATCTTCAAAAAATAATATGGTAACAATAACATGTACTTCATGGTGTTGCTACAAAGATCAAATAAGCCAATACAGATAAAGAGTTGAGACAATGAACTTCAGATGTTTTTCCATTAACCGTGGACTTAAAAGTCTTCTGTATACTGCTCTGACTGTTGCCTTTCTACATAGCGGCATATCTTGGAAATCATTTCATATCAGTACAAATGGAGATGCTTCTTTATTTTTAATTGTATCTCATTATGTAGCTCTACCGTCATTTCTTTAACCAGTCCCCTACAGACGGACAGTTAGGTTGTTCTAATCTTTCACTATTAGCCTACGCTTCTGAGAATGAAATGAATCTTAACATTCACACGACGTGTAACTTCAATCACCTGCCACTGATTTTGAATGGAACTAGTGCATACAAATGTTTATAAGAGTTTTATGCACCGCAGAGTTAGATGCAAAAAAAATGCTTCTGGGAGTATCTGCTTATGTCTTTTATGTATAAGATGATCTGGGCTACGAATAACAGTGATGACTATATCAATAAAGAAAATGTATTGTCACCGAGATGAGGCAGTCACAGGGCTGAATAAATCAAGGGCCTCAACGTCAGACTCGAGGCCCTAAGTGCTTTGCATCCTTCTGACTCCTGTTCTCAAGGATGGATTTTTGTCCTCACTTGTCCCTCTATGTTATCGATGAGCCGTCCTGGCTCCTTGAGTCACACCCTCATGCCTGCAAGAAAGAGCTCCTTTATTGTGTTGCTTTTAAGAAGCTTGGTGGATTTTCCAGACTCCCCCAGCAGACACTTCTCAGGCCTCACTGGTCAGAACTGCGCCATGTACCCTCTCCTAAACACATCTGTCTCTGTGGGAACAGAATGGCCACAACCGGCTGAAACTAACCAAGATTCACCCCCTGGCACCAGAGAGGGGCCGATGTTTCCTTGGAACATATGGCCACCAAACAGCCGAGTAAACTTAGGACTTGGCAAGCACACAAGAAGGCAGGTAACCAACAGTATACAGCGCACCGTTATTTTCAAGGACAACCATATGTTCTTTTAAAGAATTGGCTCATGAGATTAAGTGTTTTAAGAGAACAATATTGCTAAGTGTATTTATAATGACACATATGGATAAATTTAAAAAATGCAATAATAACTCTTAAAATCTGCTAGCAGACTTTAATGAGGTCTGGCAGACCCCTGACTTGGAATCAGAACACGTAAGCTTGAGACTTTCAGTCGCTTCTGCAAAGCCTTGAGAACGTCTCTTTAGCCCTCTAGGCCTCGTTCTTCTCCTTTGTGAAAACAGCAGCTTGGAGGAGAATAGGTGTCATATGTAAAGGAAAAGAGATGGTTTTGCAGTTAGACCTGGCTTAGAATCCCAGCTCCCCCAGCTATGTGTCTATAGGCATGTTTTGGACCTTGGTTTCCTCACTGGTAAAACGGGGATAAAAATGTGTGATTTGTAGGGTCATTTAAAAATATGTACTTTATAGAAGAATGATTTGCATAAAATAAAATGTACTTACTTGAAATACACAATTTCATGAGCTTTGACAAATGTACACACCCATATAACCATCATGCCAGTCAAAATATATACTTTCAGGCCAGGCGTGGTGGTTCACACCTGTAATCCTAGAACTTTGGGAGGCCCAGGTGGGAGGATCGTTTGAGGCCAGGAGTTTGAGACCAGCCTGAACAACATAGTGAGACCCTGTCTCTATAAAAAATAAAACAAATTAGCCGGGTGTGGTGGCATGCACCTGTATGCCTGTAGTCCCAGCTACTTGGGAGGCTGAGGCAGGAGGATCTTATGATCCCAGGAGTCTGAGGCTGCAGTGAGCTATGGTTGTGCCACTGCACTCCAGCCTGGGCAACAGGGTGAGACCTGTCTCTACAAAAAAAAAAAAAGATATATACTTTTGTCACCTCCAAAGTTAACTTGTGTCCCTCTACAGGCTACCTGTCCCCTCCTGATTCCTTTGGCTTTGGACAACCACTGATCTTTCAGTGACTATAGATTAGTTTGGCCTATTGTAGAACTTCATATCAATGGAGTCGTGAAGTATGTACTCTTTTGTGTCTGGCTTTCTTGGTTAACATAATGTCTTTGAGAGTCGACTGTGAGGTATGTGTGTGGAGGATGGAGCGCAAGGCAGGTGCACGACCCCTGACCCTGATGTCCGTGCCCTCACATGGTCCCCTCCCCTGGAGTGTGGGCTGCCTCTGTGACTTGCTTGCAGAATATGACAAGCAAAGGGGCTGCCACTCCTGTGATGATGTTACATTACGTGAGTTCTTGTCTTGGTGACAGACACGTTCTTTTTTTCCCTTGCTTGCTTTGCAGAAGCTTTGTGGGAAGACCCATGGAAAGGGCCACATGACAAGAAGCAGCGGGCAGCCTCTAGGAGCTGAGAGTATCAGCCGAGAGCAGCCTCCAGCTGACAACCGCGAGAAGCCACAAGGACAAGAGTTCTGCCCGCAACTCGAGTGAGCTTGGAGGTGGTTCTGTTGCCAGTTGAGCCTTCAGATAAGTACTGAGCCCCCGATGACATCTTGATTGCAGCCTTGCAGAGACCCGGCGAAGCCACGCCCGGACTCCTGACCCATGCAAACTTTCAGATAGTAAATATGCACTGCTTCAAGCCGATAAGTTTGTGGTAATTGGTAACTCAGCACAGAGTTCCCAAACGTATATCTCTCAGTAGTTTGTTCCCTTTCCTCGCTGAGAAGCAAGCTGTCATGTGGCTGTACCACATTTTGTTTATTGATTCACCAGCTGACCGACACTTGGGTTTTCTCCAGACTGGGGCTATGATGAATAAAGTTGTTATGAAGATTCTTATAAAGTCAGTTGATGGACACGTTTCATTTCTCTTGGGGAAAAGTCTAGTAGAAGAATGGTTAGATCATACGGTACCTATATATCTAAGTTTATAGGAAACTGCCAAACTATCTTCCAAAGAGGCAGCACCGTGCCACATTGCCGCCCACAGCGTAGGAGAGTTGCGGTTACTCCACACCCTCGCCACGGTTCACACTGCCAGTCCTTTCAATTTGATATCTCATTACAGCTTTTATTTTCATTTTCCTGACAACTAATGACGTTTAATATCATTTCATGTGCTTATCGGGTATATTTTGTGTATCTTCTTTTATCAAGTGCCTATCTAAGTAGCAAGATGTTGCCATCCATGGGGACGTTTTAAGAAAGCACTATGTACGTAACGTGATTAGCATTTAACAGACGCTAAATGGAACAGAACTATTATTTTCGATGTTGTTATTTTTAAGGTCACTTAGAGATAAAGTCACATAATTCTATTAAGGGCCCACAAAGTACACTCTGAAGAATCCGTTCTAAATCGCTGTCCTGAAGGAGAGGAGGAGAACAAAGAGAGAGAAAGGTTGGATGACAGAGGGAGCAGAGCAGGAGTGCAAGCGGCCCCCAGGATTTGAGCTGGGAGTCTTCACAGGCAGGAGGCGCAGGTTGTACATCTCAAATCTAAAAATCCAAAATCCAAAATGCTCCAAATTCTGAAATTTTTTGAGTGCTGGCATGATGCTCCCTGGAGCATTTTGGATTTGGGGATTAGGGATGCTCAACTGCTAAGTGTAATGAAAATATTTCGAAATTTGAAATCTGAAACACTCTGGCCCCAGGCATTTTGGATAAGGGATGCTTGACCTGTATTGCCCAGTTTAGGGAACGATGAGGACTTCTGCCTTAGAGACACTGAGAGTGGAGGGAAAGCTGGCTCTCCAAGTGGCTTTGTCACCGGGCCTCCAACCAGGATGAGTGCTGAGGCCCCCAGCTCTGCCAGACCTGGCGTCCCACGGGGTGCCAAACACCTCTATTTAAAGCAGCAGAGATTTCAAGCATTTTGCTGCAATGTGACGTCTATTCGTGCCTGTTGTCAGCCCTGCGGTCACTGGGGTGGGTGCTGCAGGACAGAGCTAAGCGTGTGTGAGGGGTCCTCGTAGGGATCTTGGAACGACTCTATCAGACAGGCTAAAATTAGCACATCTCGCTCGTCACCACTCCTGCTGCCCCAACTGTAATGACTCACCTCTGCCCCAAGCTCCACTCCTGGGTTCTAAACACCTCTTGCTTCCAGGGGCCTCGGGAGGGTTGGTTTTCTAAAGCCTCTGGAGGCGGGTAAGAGAGGTCACTGTGCCCAGTGAGCTTCTCAGGGTCAGATTTTCCCCCACGAGGGAAAAAAAAAGTTTCATAGGGACTTTTCTGTTAGTAAATGTGACATGTCCCTATTTGAAGAACAAAAAAATCAAATGGCATAGTGAAGTACAAAGAAAGAAGAGGGTAAAAGACAGCAGTAGTCCCAAGATTCAAAGATAATGTTTACATTTTGATGTGCTCCATCCCCATATTGTTGATGTGTAAATATATATACATCAATGCATACATTTCTAAATAAAATAGAATTATACATGCTTGCCATTTGGCAATCTTTTTGTTTTTACTATTTTCAAGGATCTTTGCATGCCAAAATACAAACATCTAAAACTTTTTATTGACTACCTGGTATTTCACAGTTGGTGAGCATTTAGATTTCTAAAAAATTATTACAAAGACTTCTGGGGAGAATGGTTCTATAACTATATCTTTGCAGACTTTTTCCTTAACAAAAGTCTTTAATAGGAAACTCACTGGGTCAAAGGCTATCAACATATAAATTTACACTGCCCTCCAGAAATCTCGTATTAATTTTCACTTTTATCAATAGTTTATTAGAAGGTCAGTTTAACTACCCTCAGCAATGTTAAGTTGATTGTTTTAATCTTTTTGATTCTGAAAAAAAATTTCTCCTGGTTTCCTTCATTTGTTCCCTGATAATTGCTGAGATTTAGCATTTTTTTTTTAACCTATTTTTTCACAAGCCGCTTCTTTTGGGCAAATTGCTTGTTTCCATCTGCTGCTTATTTTTAGAATGGGAGATCCGTCTCTATTGATTTATAAGAACTATTTATATATTAGGGTAGTAATCCATGGCTGTAGTTTGCAAGTATTTTCTCCAAGTTTGTCATTTCTCTGAATAGGCTTTTTGCCCCTAAAGGACCTGTGGGGGTTCAGGGAACGAAGAACGTGGTGGCAGCTGGGAGGCAGTCTGGCTTTTCTAGTTCTCACTGTCCCCCTGGTGTGACATGCATGGAAGCTTCTCTCGTGCCTCCTGGGATGGACACTCACTCAGCACCCTCCCAAGTGTGTCCTCTTGGACTGCAGAAGGCGGAAGGCTGAAGACTGCATTTCCCAGACCCCGAGGCTGGGCGTCTGCAAATAAGCAGATTGAGCCAATGGAAGCACTTGCTAGATTCTGGCGGTCAGCACAGAGGTGGTCGTCTCCCGCCCCCTTTGGCTGTTCCCTGCTGGCAGACAAGTTCCTGGAGACATGACTGTGTGTGTCCGTGGTGTCTTCAGTGTCTTAGGTGAGAAGAGGCAGTTGAGGTGGTAGCAGCTTCCAGATTCTGCTTTCTGAACCCAGGCTCCGGCACAGTGCTCTTGGGCTGACACACGGGCCACCTGGTGGGTCTGTTTTGCAGGGCTCAGAGCTTCCCAGAGGCCACTTCTCCAGTCCTTCCAAGCACATTCTAGATACCTAAAGCCATGGCTCAAGCTCCTTTCTGCTTAAAATCCCTACAATACTTTCTGTTGCCTGCACTGAGTCCTGATGGACGTTTCCAGTACTTCCGAGGGTTCTAAATCCTGCCACTTCTCTGTACTTCCCCCCATCTTCCTGCAGCCGAGGAGTCAGTCAGACCTGGACTTGGAGTTGGGGACACAGGTTCTGGGGCCGGATTGCCCGGATTCAGATCCTGACGCAGCCACTTCCTAGCCCCGTCATCTCAGGCAAATTACTTTCATGCCCTATGACTCAGGTTCCTCTTGGGAAATAAAGATAATAATAGCAGTTACTTCATAGATTTGTTAAGAGGATTTAAGAGAGTTAATGAAAATGCTTGGCACGTAGTTAGCATACAATGAGTTTCAGCTATTTTTATTTTTTCTGGGATTTTGAACAAGTCTTTAACCAACTTGAACCTCAATTTCCCGTCCTATATAAGGGAGATGATAACATATGTCCAGAGGTCACTTGTAATTACTCATCTGATTCCATCCACGGAGAGGCAGACATGCATGCACCTGCGGCAGGGCCCGTGCCCCTGTTTTCTGTGGTTTCCCGAGGCTTAGTAGGGCCCTTGGCACACGGTAGGTGCTCAGTAAATACTAACTGCATGAAGGAATGGCACTGTTGTCAGGACTGGATGAAACAAAGATAGGCAGCTCAGTCTGAAAGAACAGTGAATTCTGTGTGTGTACGTGTGTGTGTGTGTGTGTGTGTGTGTGTGTGTGTAGGCATGCATATATGCACCTTAGGGAAGGAGGGATTTAGGCTGTCGAGAAACCTGGGCTGGTGTCCTGACTTGGTCCTTATTACCTGTGTGACCATGGCCAAGTGGCCGACCTCTCTCAGTTCCAGTGTCCTCAGCTGTAAAATGGAGGCAGCGTTTGACCTGGCTGGGGAGGTTGACCAAGGTGAGTTAGGGTTAGCGTTTACTACTGTGCCTGGCTCACAGCAGGTGGCTCACAAATGGTGGCTTCCTCCTCTACGCTTCTGCTTTCTAAAGACTGCACCAGTGCACAGTGACAATGATAATAATTAACATTTATTGAGTACTTGCTGTGTGCCAGGCACTACGCTAAGAGCTTTGCTTGTATTGTCTATAGTGCAGTGGTTTTGAAATGGGGGAGAAATCTTTTTGTGAGCAGGAGCACATTTGAGAAATAGAGGCAGCATTTACATGACTCTTTCATAAGATTGAGAAAATGTTAACTGTCTCTACCAAAAAAGGAGCGTCAGGGCAGGGAGCAGGAGCTGGTCCATAGTGGAGATTGTGGGCCCACCACGGCGCTCAATATGGCCTCACCCAGGACAGCTCGGAGTTCATCCACTTAAGCTTCTATTTGGAAAAAGGGGTTCTGTTGCTTAAAGGAAAATTAAATAAACTAGTTTAAAAGGCTTGGAAATGCCTCATACAAGGGAAAGAACATAGGCCTGGAGCTAAGATCCTGGCTTTCTGTCTTGACCCTAAAACTAACTAGAGCCAGAGACCCCAAACAAGTCAATTTCCCTCCTTTGAGGCTTAGCCCTCTCGCAGCTAAATGAGGAGGTTTAGATGGGACAACTTCTGAGGCCTTTTTTAGCTAAAATATTCTGAGAGAGTGTGACCTTCTGGCTCTCTCTCCCACGGAATTTTTCAGTCAAAATGCAGAGACCAGCTCAAACTGTTGGACCGGAGGCAAGAGAGGGCTGACGTGAAAAATAGGGCCGGAGCAGGGGTGGTGAACCTGCAGCCTTAAGGCCACATGTGGCCTTCTAGATTCTTAACTGCGGCCTTTTGACTGAATCCAAATTTTACAGAACAAATCCTTAAGGATTTAATAATGATTTATTGAATATCTATCTACTATGCGCTGGGCGTTTTTCTAAGGGCTATAGCAGTGAACAAAACAAAATCCATGCCTTCCATATTTTAATGGGGATGGCTTTGCCAACCAGCTTTTTGCACAAGATTCTATAATTGTACTATTTATGTTGTAAGTGACATGTCAGCCTCCCTGGTGGACTGTAAGATTTATGAGGGCAAGAGCTATACCTACTCCTCACTTCATGCCTAGTTCCCCAGTGGAATGCCTGCCAGACAGTCTACACTCAACACACGTTTTGTCCCTGAGGATACAGGGACCTGGGCTTGTACATCACAGTCATCATCTCCCCATCTCAGCCAATTAACTGACATTTATTTAGTATTTTTTCTGGGAAGACTCAGTGTCCCAAAATTTCTTACTTAGATTCTAATCTAATGGCACATTTGAATGTGATGAATATCTACTCTAAGCTACATGAGGGCAAGAGAATGTCCATCTGGTTTACCGATGAAGAAATAGCATCCAACAGATATATTTAGCACACAGGTAGCCCTGATAATGTTTGTTGAATACATGGATGTTAGGGAATGGAGAGGAAATGCAATGATGCAAAATAATACAAGTTGCAGTTTTGATGTTGATCAGTCTGGCTGGGTATTGGGAGCACGCGGACGGTGTGTGCTTGGGAGATGCTCACGAACATGAATTGACCTTCTAAGACAGTAACTGGTACTTTAACACTGATTGATACACTGTTGCATGCGATAAAGCCTCACATTCCTGGTACAGATAACTGTTGGAAAATGGGCTTTGGAGCCAGTGAGATCTGAATTCAAATCTCAGTTGTACTACTTACTAGATAGGTCTTTGGATGATACTTAATCCACCTGAACATCAGTTTCCCTTCTGAGATATGAGCACTAACTTAGCAAATGCGTGTCAAGCGCATAGCACAATGTCTGGCTTTTAGTTGATGCTATATAAATGTTAGCTCTTCTTAATTCTTGCCACTAGAGTGAATCCTCTTCCTCCTTGCAGACCAAGGTCCCATGAGTTTGTCTTGGTGACCCTGTCCTCACTACACAGCTCTCAGCCATCCTTCCCGTCCTTGAGCTTGTCTCATACTGATAAGCCATGCATTCTGCTTCACCTGTTTAGCTTTTCATTTTGCAAATACTTTCATTATATTCAATATACACCACATCCTGGTCTAAGTGCTTCACAGGTTTTAGCTCCTGAATCCCCAGAACAACTTTCCAAAGTCAGTTACCATTTTACAGATAAGGAAACTGAGGCCAGGGAGAATTCAGTGACTTGCCCAGGGGCACACATCTGGGAAGTGGTCCTGCCAGCATTCAAGCCCAGGAAGTCTAGCGACAGATGCTGCATTTGGAAACTGAAGAGCCACACTGCCTTTCTGCACTACAATGTCAACTAATCATTGTCTGAGCTGGGATCAGCCCTGCTAGCTAGACCTGTCACTCCTGGACGGAGTGACAGCCAGGCTCCTGCCTCCCAGCATCTTTGCTCTTGTGAGGACAGCAGAGCCAGGCCACAGTGCAGCCCCTCTTGCAAGGGGCCCAGAGACCTCTATGAGACCTGGGAGCTGCATAGCTTTGTCAGGGAGGATGAGGAGGGAACCACGAGCCCTCCCACTCTGCTCCAAATTCCTCGCAAGGGAAGGAAATGGAGGCACATTCCATGCAACCCTCTAGGTGGTGGTTGTTCCCAACATACATTATTTTGCATGAGCATAGGGCTTGGTTCTGGGGATAAATTCTTAAGCAAGACTCATGCCACTCTTGAGTCCACCATGGTGGCAGGAGAAAAACAAGAACACAGGCCATTTCAAAACAATGTGATGAATATAGTCCATGCAGCCCTCAAACCTGGGGCCAGGCTGGGGCAAGGGAGAAGGCAGTCAGTGAGGGCTTCTAAGCACAAGTGAGCATTAGAGGGAATCGGGAAGGTGGGTGTCAGTTGGCCATGACAAGGATATTTTCTGGGGATGGAGCGGAAATACAGGTATTCCAGGCAAGACTGGCCAGCACCTCTAAGGACTACAGATAGAGGAAGCAGTTTAAAATACCTTCTCCCATTTGATTTCCACAACCTAGTGGAAAATAAAGTGTTTTTTTTTTTTAATTAGCCTGTTTTTTAGATGAGAAAATTGAGGCTCAGGAAGAACCTTGCTTAAGGTCACCTTGGTAATAAATAGAGCTGTTCATTCCAAAGCGTCTATACCAGGTTCTGGGAACAGAGGCTTTAGAGCTAGTGGGCAGATTTATGGGGGTATGTTCTTTTTGTTTTGCTTTGTTTTATTTTGTTTTGAGACAGAGTCTCACTCTGTTGCCTGGGCTAGAGTGCAGTGGCATCGTCATAGCTCACTGTAATCTCAAAGTCCTGGGCTCAAGCAATCCTTCTGCCTCTGTTTCCCAAGTAGCTGGGAGTACAGGTGCATGCCACCATGCCCCACTAATTTTTCTATTATTATTTTTTTTAATTGTAAAGACAGGGTCTTGATCTTGCTCAGGCTGTTCTTGAACTTCTGGCCTTAAGCAACCCTCCCACTTTGGCCTCCCAAAGTGCTAGGATTATAGGCATGAGCCACCATGCCTGGTCGGGCCTATGTTCTAAATGAAGATCTGGTATCCTTACTGACCGTGGGAAAATTACTGGAACTTTCTGAGCTCCAGTCTCCGTATCTGTTGGCATCTGCTGTAGGGTCATTTTCTCTTCTGTTGGCACATAGAGCGGATTTGAATATATCTCAAGTCAAAGTTTGCAAACCAGTAGTCTGGATTAAATATAGCCCTTGGAGCCAAAAAAAAAAAAAAAAAAAAGTTGGTGATTTTAGATGTACTTTATAGAGGAGGAAACTGAGGTTTACAGCAGTTAATAACTTTCCCAGTTCACACAGCTAAAATGTGGCAGAGCAGGATTTCAACTACGGTGGTCTAGATTCAGTATCCATAGTCTTAAGCAACATACTCTCTACTGTTTTTTAAGTATGATACTTGGCACTCAGTCCTTATATATGGAGTGGTAGGGACTATAGTGAGTTGCAGAGTCCGTCCTCTGACTGAAGGGACACCCCTGTGACCAACCCTGGGTAAGGCCAGCAGCCAGTGAATATTGTGTGGCCTGATTTTCTCCTCCATAAAATTGGAATGATACATATATCTATCTCACAGGATTGTCTTGCAGATTAAATTAGTTAATGGGCCTGACCCACAGTAAACATTATATAAATGTAAGCTGTACTATGTGAGGGGTGAGCCTTAAACATTCAAAACACCCACTTATACATGGTATAGGGAGCTGAGTGCGCCACTGAAAATCCAGTTGTGACGGCATCTCTGGGCCTTTTCCTCCTCCTCGTGAGCAACGCTGGAGCTTGTGGGCAGGGGGAGGGGCTCTGGGAACAGAACTGAGGGCTCAAGGCCAGAAGCCATGAGCTTTGCACATCACCAGTGGCCTCCATGGCTTGCTGCTGTCGCCCCTCAGTGAGCTCATGGCAACCATCAGCCTCCAGGCTGAAAAGAATGTGAGGTGCAATGGGCAACCTTCCAGAGACCCAAGAAGGGAGGCCTCATCCTTTCAGGATGTCTCAGGCTTCAGATAAAACCCTTCCTGTGTTCCAGCTCATAGCTGGCAGGGACAATTGGCAATGACTGATGACAATGGGTGACTTGTCAAAAAGATGTGTGTGTGAACCAAACGCCGGCTAGCTGGGGCAGAGCACGCATTCCGGAGACTGGTGGGAAGACCATCAACTGCACAATGGTTGTTTTGCGCCTACTACGTATTCAGCCCAGGGCCAGGCATTCAGGAGGTGGCGAAGCTAATAACAGTAGCAGTTCACCTGTATTTACCGCTTTAGAGCACTGTTACTGCCGTTATTTCTCTTGATCCTCAACACAAGTGTATGACAAAAGCAGGCCCCATTTTCTCTGTTTAAAGATGGGTAATAATGAGACTTGTTTAAAGTTACAAAGCGTGGCAGAGACTAGATACTTACTGGCCAAACTTGTTTCCTGGGTATCCAACTGGACTACATTTCCCAGCAGGCCCTGTGGTTGGGTACAGCCATGTGACTGAGTTCTGGCCAATGGGCTGAATGGAATGCTGGTGATACTGCTGCCTGGCAGTCCTCTACTCTGCCTTCCTCCATTGGCTGGCAGATGCAGAGGAAGCTGAGGACCTAGGGATGATGGAGCCACAATATGGAGGAAGCCTGGCTGAGCTCTTCTAGTAACCAGCTCTGCAGGAGGCCATCTGCTGAGTGCCACACTCAACTCTTGAGTGAGTGAGACATATGCTTCTTTTGAGTTAGACCACCAAGTCTGTTTGTTTGTTTTTTTCTCTACAGTTAGCCTGCCTCAATATATATAGTAAAAGCAGAACTTGGGTTTTAGAGACGTTTTGCTTGTACATGTGACGGTTTTTTCTACCCTCTTAAAAAACAAGCAGAAAAAAAAAACAAACCCCTTATGCATGTAGGGATTTTATAAAGCACTTAAACAAGTAATAGAACAGTTTCTTCCTTCCACTCTGCTAAGCACTGGGCTGTGACCCTCATCCACTGTGGGAAGCTTTCAGCCACAGCTCTGGTACCATTAGCTCAGCCCTTCTCAACTAGTTCTGGGAGAAAATAAAGCCCCAGTGTCCTAAAGCATCCCTTGTAGGTAACGAATAAACTTTTCTCCTGCCATCTGCAATGGCGCAAGTCATGTCCCATCCCTGGGAGAACTGTGAAAATAGTCACGATTCTGTGGTTCTACGTCCTGTGGTTCAGATGAGAACCCCCAATTGCAAGCCCCTTCCCCTCCCCGAGCTTCAGTTTCTCATCTATAAAACCACGGGATGGAATTAGGTGAACTTAGACTCTCTTGGCACCTCTAATTTGCTAGAATCTCACGGAAGAAAGCAATGTTGCGTAGGAGTCAGACATTTTCCCACATTATTTCATTTGATCACTAAATGAAAAGGGATGCAAATAAGGGCTTTTTGGAAAATAATAGAGAAATTGGAATTCCTGAGTTGGTATCTGATAGACTTTAGGGGAGCAGCAACATGACACAGAGTGTTACGTTGGCTCGTGACCTTGCTGGGCCTACAGTCTAGCTGGGGGGGTCAAGACCCATACACAGGAAATGCAGAAATGTCCCTGAGAGGCATAGAGTCTGGATGGCCAGGAAGCTGAGGGTGGGCAGAGGGGAAGAGATCTGACTTCTCTGCCACCCCTCACCCCACCTCAAATTCCTGACCCTTCAGACACACTGGTGCTCTGGGCACTTGCTATGTGCCAGACACAAGTTGGGGACTTTGCCGTCACACTGCATTTGATTTTCATAGGCGCTCTGCCTGGAAGGGCGCAATTCTGTCTGGTTAAAGAAGAGGACTCCGAGAAGCATATAGACATGAAGGCACTTATACGAGGCTCCCACACAGCGGAGAAGAGCCAGAGCTGCTGGGTTTGAAGCAGGTCTGTGTGGCTGCAGAGCTTGTATTCCCTCCACTCTGCCTCTGCCCTCCTGTATGGGTGGCTCTGGTCTGGGAGCACAGCCACCCTGACTTCCCCGGGTCTCAAAGAAGAGATGCTGGCTGTCTGTCCCTCTAAGGGCTTCTTGCCCTTCGACAGTCATGAATCACAGAGCAGGTCTCCTGGGGAAGCCTCAGCTTGCAGGGCATGAGAGAACTCATGTTTGCAGGGGGACGGCGGGTGGAGGGACAGCAGCTTTCATATCATCCCCAGAGCCCTCGATGCTCTCTCTGGAAAGCTCTGAGACAAGAGGGATGAAGGTTTGCACCGCTGGAAGCCCACGGGAAAGGCCTGGAAGCAGCTGGAGCTAACTGACCCCACCTGGAAGCAGAGCCCCCTCCAAGGACACAGAGGGAAGAAAAGAGACAGGAAGTAGCCGGTCTGGTTGTTTTCAGGAAGCTGCAAGGCCTGGAGGAGAGACGCCTTTCCCCGGAAACCAAGGATCTGGCATTCCTCAGCGTGTGCTCCCGAGAGCCCCTGCATCACACGCACTTAGCATGTTGACAGAGGGGATTCTCAGGCTGCAAACAGAAGGAATCCAAATCTCTGGGAGTGGGGAACAGGAACCTGCATTTCACACAAGCTCATCGGATAGTTCTGATGCTCGCCAGGTTTGAAAACTGGAAATCCCACGTCTCTAATACGATTCTACCTAGTCATTCCTCAGATGCCCTGCTCATTTCTGCCATTTTGCCCACCAGTGACCCTTAACGCCAGAAGAAAAAAATAATAAAGACGTTAGTATCTAATGAGTGCTTGTCATGTGTCCCAGATTCTTCTAAGCATTTTAGATGAGTTAAGCCATTTAAAAATCCTCACAGCATCCTTATAAGGTCACTGTCATTAGCCTAGTATTACAGGGAACTGAGGAACAGAGAGTCTAAGAAACTTTAAAAAGTCACACAGTTAAGTGGCTGGGCTGGAATATGGACCCAGGGGGTCTGACTCCCGAGCTGGAGCTCTCGACGCCTGTGGCACACAAACACTGCGGGAAGTGCCATTTATTGAAGATCCATTCGGCGCTAGACCCCGACATTAGTGGAATGTCTAGTTTGTGCCAAAAACTGCTCTAAGCTCTGGCCAGGCTGGAAGATGAGTGAAGCACCCACCTGGGCCACAAAGTTTGAGGGATGAGTGTGGAACCAAAAAATTGAGTAATCGGGATAAGTACTATTTTAGTGCAATATTTAAAAAAAAAATCAAATTAGCAAGTTATGGCCCATGGGCTGGCCACCTGTTTTTGTAAATACAGTTTTATGAGGGGGGATTAATTAAGAACAAAATATTCAAAAACCCATGCCCTAATGGAGCTTACGTAAATGACCTCATTCGATTCTTACCATGCATGGCCACCAAGGGCAGGTATTGATATCATTAATGCTTCACATACACTACTCTCTCTGTAGGTAACTAACCATCACGGAGGCTCGCAATTATGGAGTGCCAGTGTTTTTTAAGTGCCTCATAAGTGTTATTTTATTTCTTTCAACCTGCCTATAAGGAAAGGATCATTATCACTCCCCATTTGACAAATGGTGAAACTAAACGTGCAGAATTGCTCAGAGTCGACAGGGCCAGTAAGGAGTGGAGCTGGGATTTTAACCCAGGCAGCCATGCTCCAAGAGGCCATACCTTAAACCAGAGGTTGGAAAATTATAGCTCACAGGCCATATCCAGCCCCCTACCTGTTTTTGTAAATAAAGTTTTATTAGAACACAGCTTCCCTTATTCATACATGTACTGTGCACATCATGCCACAATGACAGAGTTGAGTAGTGGTGACAGACCACATAGGCTGCAAAGCTGACAGCATTTGCCGTTTGGTCCTTTACAGAAGAAGTTTGCTGATTTCTGCCCTGGACCACTTGGGTGTATCCAGTGTTGAACAGTGATGCTCAGAGAGTGACGTTATGCCCACAGTCAGGGGAACAGAGATGTGAATGAACCCAGGTACCTCTCCAAAGACCATGATTTTCAGCTCTACCCTGTTACCCGTATCTCCCCCATGGGTCCAATGCCTCCTTGTTTCCTGAGTTTAGCTTGTTGCCTAGTCCAGGGAAGGGGCTCCATAAGTGCTCACTGAATGAATGAATGAATGAATGAAAGAGGCTCAGTGTATCATGTGAGGCCTGGTAAGCTTAGAGAAACAAGTCGGTGGGCCCCACCTGGGAATGTCCAGCCTTTCTCTTGGGGTCTCACCGCTATGGTAACCTGCTCTGACAGCCTCAATTAATTGGCAGATTTAAAGTTTTCTAGGATGTCTTAATCATCTCTGTGCCTAGTATTCTGCTCATCTCAAGTCAGAGGGTCTCAGTGGTCTCCATCTAAATCCACAGTGTTAACCAGAGCAAACTGCTTTGCCTTTGACCCTAGAGGTCAGGGTCCTAGTCTTAGGGCCTGCCTAGTCTTAATCAAAAAAGTGAGAATTCAGAAGCTGGAGAAATCTGGTTAAACCCAGGTTCTTTCACATCCATTAGCTGTGTGACCTTGAGCAAGTGACTTCACTTCTCTGAACCTCAGTCTCCTAATTTGTGCAGTACAGTTTACTTCAGGGAGAAGATCCATGCCGAGCTGCCCAGCACGCAGTAGACCGGGGGATGGCTGCAATTCTTTATTACAATCATGGAGACGGTTTAGGAGAGCTGCCTGCTGAAAGATCCCAAATCCATTATGCATGTTTTATCTTTGTGCTCCCAGGGTCTTGGATAAACAATGTCTTCATCCAGTTTTTAAAAGACACTCTAATTCTGTCTCAGAATATACTCCCCCGAACCTTGCCCCCAGCTGAAATTTGGCTGGCTCTGCGCCTGGCTGCTGGCCTGAATTTCCAAACACTGTTGGTTTAGCATTTCTCAAATGTATCCCATCAACACCGTGAACCCGTCAGTCTCCTCTCCTCTTTGAGCTCAGGTCTGACCGTCACAGCGAGAGATGGAGCCAGCAGCGCGAGCCCAGCCTCTCGGACTCGCCTTTGTGAAGTGGGCTGGCGTCCGGGTCGGTCAGCCTGGGGCTGGGGCACCTGTCAGCATTTGTCTGTGTCAGGCGCAGACACGGGCGGTGTGCTCGGAGCCTGGGAGAAGGCACGCTGGAATGAGGGGCTCTGGGAAATGCGAGCAAAAGACGTTCTCTGGGTTGCCGCTGGAGGGGAAAAAACAAGACCTTGACGGAGGCTTAGCAAAAAGCCACTGCTCTGGGAATCAGGAAGTAGCCCTGCACTGGCACCGTCCACAGCTCACTCGCTGTGTGTCTTTCAGCAAGCTACTCGCCTTCTCTGTGAAACATTTATTCAAAAATGAATGGGTGAGGCTGGGCGCAGTGGCTCTCACCTGTAATCCTAGCACTCTGGGAGGCCAAGGTGGGTGGATCGCTCAAGGTCAGGAGTTCGAGACCAGCCTGAGCAAGAGTGAGACCCCGTCTCTACTAAAAAATAGAAAGAAATGATCTGGACAACTAAAAATACATATATAGAAAAAATTAGCCGGGCATGGTGGTGCATGCCTATAGTCCCAGCTACTCAGGAGGCTGAGGCAGGAGGATCGCTTGAGCCCAGGAGTTTGAGGTTGTTGTGAGTTAGGCTGACGCCATGGCACTGACTCTAGCCCGGGCAACAAAGCGAGACTCTGTCTCAAAAAAAAAAAAAAAAATGAATGGGTGAGGCTCGGCCACATGTTTCTAAACTCATATCTGGCAGTAGAGCTCCTTTTCAGACAAATTTTTACTTG